>CAUYQV010070984.1:0-10357 GCA_963574575.1 Galagoides demidoff | reverse complement strand
ATAAAAAAGCAAAAACAAAATAAGCAACAACAAAAATAGGTAAGTTAGAATGAAAAATACAGATGATAGGTCCTATAGTTATGAAGTTGAACTGAGCTTCCTGCCACCAAAGCTGGACAGGAAACATGACAAATGACTCTTGTTACAGAGGCTTTAGATATGAGCACTTAGATCTCAAAATGTCTCTTTAGATGCCTTCAATAAGGGAGAGTAAGTAAGACACTGTACTACATGTTACCAATTTTCCTAAGACCATCTCTGTGTATTTTGAGGTTAGCCTGGCTAAATATTTCTGTAGCAGGAGTGGGGCAGGCAGGCAGTGTGGTCAGATGAGTAGTTTGGAGGTTCAAATGAGAGAAAAAGAAAGAGCTCAAGAAACCATGAAGCAGGGGGCAAATACCAGATCAACTGTTTTAAGCTCTGGGTACATGAGAACTGAAGAGGCCTCAATGCTGAGACTTAGATAAGGAATTGATTTCCTAATATGATTAATCCAGCTGAGTTCAAAGTAACTCTGGGACCAGCCCTTATCCCAAGCCTGCTCACAAACACATACCTTAGTTACAGGGGGTATTAACTGCAAAATAACAGCCAATAGCATTACTGGGCGTGTCCTTTGAGCTCCACGTAGCAGAGACCACTAACTGGGACCTTGCATCCATATTCTACAAATCCTTTAGTCATAGAACCTCCTGAGTTTTAACTGGGCATATGACGGCCCAGATAAGAGGCTCTCTGTCTCAGCATCTCTATCAGCAAAGTATGCCCAGTGATTTAAAGCAACTCCAGGTCGTATCCTTTAAAAATAAAAGTTCTCTCTTTTTCTGGCTCTTCCTCCCCTCCCATTCTCCCCCTCCTTTCTCCTCTCCTCCAGTGGAATGTAGACATGGAGCTGATGAGTCTGCTTTGACCTTGTGGGTAAGGACAAAATATTGGGAATGGCTGACTAATAGGACAGAAGGAAACCAAATTTCTAATGACCTTGCAGAGTTAAATCTGCTCTAGACCATCTGAGTACCTCTGTACTATTAGATGAGAGAAAACCAACTTTTATCTAGTAAGAGCCCCCTTACTAGGTACTTTTGGTTCTCTGTTATAGTAGTTCAGCTTACAACTTAACACAATTCACAATAGAAGGGAAAAATGTCAGACGGAGAGTTTGAAGGACTTAGGCAATACCCAAAGAAAGTCAATTCACAGATCACTTTAGTAAACAGGTCAGAAAATGATAATCAAACAAGTCTCCCACTCCATCTACAGGATAGAGGCCAGCCACACCCTCTGAGTGGAAGAAGAGGCCTTTATTATGGCACAGCCTTAACACAAAACATAGCTTATCCATTGCAGGCCTAGGCCAAGCCCTCAATAGCTGGGGATACGAATGGTTTTCCCCACCAATTTTAGGCAGGGACACCCCTGTCCTACCTTTTCCCCTAAAGCAGGAAAGGTCCAAACTTCTCCATTCTTCATAATTACCATTCTTGAAGACAGGCCAAATCCAGTAAGGCATAGGTAAAACAGCTGTTGTGGGGCTATGTGTGAGGGTCAGGGGAGAAGAGTCCAGAGCCCCTGAACAAAAGCCACAGCTGGGAACCAGAAATGAGAAAGTAGCCTCCACTTCTACACAGAGTTTCTGGGGTCCAGGAACCTCCTCCTATGGAGTATCCCTGGTGACAGAGCTTAGCTGGCAGCTGCCAGTTACTAACGAATCCCAGCCACCGGCACCTGCTGCTGCTTGCGAATCTTGTTGAAGAGTTCCATGTATTGGACCATGGTATCTGCTGGGCCATAGATGGCATCATGTCTGTTCCCAAATACCGCAGGAGCCCCTGGAGTGTGGCTGCCAAGAAAACTCTGTAGGAACTCAAGAAGCAGGCTCCAGCAGTCACTAGCTACCACACAGGGACCATACTCCACCTGGGAACCAAAAGAACAGTGAATGAGGGTGAGTGACAGCAAGTACAAGATCTAATTTTTTTTTCAGGTCACCCTGAGTAGAGTGCTATGGCATCATAGCTCACAGCAGCCTCAAACTCTTGGGCTCAAGAGATTCCCTTGCCTCAGGCTCCCAAGTAGCTGGAACTACGAGTGCCAACCACATGCCTGGTTATTTTTAGAGATGGAATCTCACTCTTGCTCAGGATGGTCTCAAACTCATAAGCTCAAGCAATCCATCCTCCCCAGTCTCCCAGCGTGCTCCGATTACAGAAGTGAGCCAATGTGCCTGGCCTTTTTCTCTTATACCTCCTGCCCAATGCTCACATCTTCCTCAACCCTAAGCCAGAAACACACACCTTCTATCATGGTGCTCATCCACAGAGAATATTCAGCCCAAACATTAGGGACTCAACATGCCCAGCATCATTCCCTTTAGGCATCTCTGATGTTCTCATCCTAGAAATGGGCCAACTCACAGGCCTCCCCACTACACCCAGTGGCAGATCTGGCCCCCGCCTTTTTTTTTTTTTTAGATAGAGTCTCACTTGTCACTCTCAGTAGAGTGTCATGGGGTCAGAGCTCACAGCAACCTCCAACTCTTGGGCTTAAGCAATTCTCTTGCCTCAGCCTTCCAAGCAGCTGGGACTACAAGCACCCACCCCAACACCCAGCTATTTTTTTGTTGCAGTTGTCATTGTTGATTTAACAGGCCCAGGCCAGGTTCAAAACGACCAGCCTTGGTATATGTGGCCAGTGCAGTAACCAATGTGCTATGGGTGCCAAGCCAGGCCCCGCTTGATTATCTTAGGTCTATGTAGTTCTCTGCAATGCAGGGTAAGGAGAGCTCAGGGAACTTCTGAGAGAGAAAACAGAGAGAGAAGAAAATATGTGGTAGGTATGGGGTGAAGGTGGTTAAGTGGAGGACAGAGGAGACACATGAGTCTCTTCAGGACCAAACACTACTCCCAAGGCAGACCCAGCCTGAGCTCTGACCCTAAGATTTCCCCAACCAATGTGGCAAGGGCCAAAAAATATACATCCTACTTTCTCATTCCTCTCTCCTAATTTTGCACCAGAGAGACAGCAGGAGGAAATTACTGGTGACTGTAAGGAGAAATAAAGAAACAGCTGGTGTGTGTTTATACTATAAGAGTTGGAAATGTGCAGTATAAATAGTGGGTCCCCAGTAGGTCTCAGTAAGGACAACACGTACCACAAGCTGCAAAGGTTTAGAAAATCTCAGCCCCAGAGGTTGCCAAGCAGAAATCACCAGGGCCCTTTTTCTACTTTCTGGACTTACCTATTCCCATGTCTATATGTTTTAAGTCCCTATTTAAATGTTGATCCTCTAAGAAGTATCATAACCAAAGTTGCTGGCCTAAAATTGCCTCCCTATCCAACCTTTTTTTCTTAAGAGATAGTGCCTCTGTCACCCAGTGCAATGGCCTGGTCACAGGTCACTATAACCTTGAACTCCTAGGCTCAAGCAATCCTCCCACCTCAGCCTCCCAGGAAGTGGGGACTTTAGGCATAAGCCATCATGCCTGGCTAATTTTTAACATTTATTTTAGAGACAAAGTCTTGCTATGTTGCCCAGACTGGTCTCAAATTCCTGGCCTAAAGAGATCCTCCCGCCTCAGCCTCCCAGAACCCTGAGATTACAGGTTATAAGCCACTGTGCCAAGCTACAAACTGCCTCTTTTATGACATTTCTTAGATTAACTTCAAAAATAGTTTGTGTGCCTTGTCTCTTAATAAATCACAAATTTTCAAAAGGCAGTCCCTCAAAGCTACTAGTATTTTTATCTTAGCACTGGAAAATTTTGGAACTCTTTTTTCTGGAACAGCCATCAGAACTGTCATCTTGAGGTCTGACAATTAAGTGAACTCATCTTAGAAAAAGTACTTTGAATGTGAGTAGGCACTGGCATCAGTGCATAGCTTCTCAAGGGAAGTACTTCAAAGGTGACCATAATGATATTCAGCAATGAGGTATGCAGTACCTTTTCGAGGATGAATTTATGAACTTAATTGTTAGACCTCATATATTTAGGCTCACAAAATGAAGTCATCTCTCACACAACCCTTTCCACCATGAAAGAAAGTAGATAGCATATCAAAAGGCAAGGCACATTTTTGCTCCACAACTTTGGAGACTTATCTAAAGCATACTAAGGAGAGGTGCACAGACACATATGATTTAGGGCCCACCTCCCCAAAGTTGCTCCAAAAGTTGTCCTGGTCTGCTCCAGTCTTTCTTGGGATGATTGACTGGTCCCTCCACAAGTCACCTGCCTTCTTTGACTATCCTTCCCTTCTCCAGCAAGCCAGACTTCCTAAGCTTTCTACTTACTATAAACCCAGCCCCTACTTCCCACTTCCCATGCAAGCAAGCAATTCTCTGAATGAGTAAAGGAATGGTAAGAATCAGAGGAAACACAGATGCTCTGGAGTTAGGGACAAGGCTGACATAAATATCCATTTGAATTGGGCAATCTTCAGAGCCTTCTGTTCAGCAGCCCTCTCAGCACATCCTGCTCCTGTTTCACCAAGGTCTTACCTCCACAGAGATGCCCCGGGCACTGGGCCCCATTGTAACTGTGCCCACCTTCACCAGGAAGTCACAGTACTGGTAACGGGTGCCCCGAGTCTCAATCTTGCTGGCCTTAGCACTCTGGAAAAAGCCCTTAAGCTTCACCATGAGCACATCAAAGTTGGTGTCGGCAATAAGGCAGGGGCCATTTTCGAAGAGGGCAAAACAGCTCAATGGGTACTCTGAGTTGTGCATCACATACATCAGCTTCCCAGCCTGACCTGCAAGGGATAGAGATCCCACTCGTCACCCAAACTCACCAGCAAATCCCAGAACAGAGTCAAATGCACAGAACAAAGCCAGATGGCAATCTTAGTGAAAGGTGAGGAGAATCCTCTCACTGACAGCCTTCTGTATAGAGGCAGGGAGACAAGCAGCAGACAAGGCAGCATGTGGTAAAACTCACCCTGTTCTACAGAAAAAAAGGAGGGCACACAGGGATCTGCTAGTGTTGACAATGGTTTAATTCTTGAGTCATGGGCTCAAAGATAGATGCTTATTATGATGATTAATAACTCCCATAGATGGCTCAGCACCTGTAGCTCAGTGTGTAGAGTGCAAGCACATACACCAAGGCTGGTGGGTTCAAGCCCAGCCCAAACAACAATGACAACTGCAACAAAAAATAGCCAGGCATTGTGGCAGGTGCCTGTAGTCCCAGTTACTCGGGCAGCTGAGGCAAGAGAATTGCTTAAGCCCAAGAGTTTGAGGTTGCTGTGAGCTGTGATGTCACAGCACTCTACCGAGGGCGAAGTAATAAGACTCTGTCTCAAAAAAAAAAAAAAAGAAAGAAAAAAAGAAATAACTCCCATAGATTTATGTATAATCTCTTGTATATTATCATATATAGTAAGTGAAATAGAAGTAACAGCATTGGGGCATGTCAAATGATGCAGGTGTTCATTTCTTCTGTTTATCTCTACCTACCTTGACCTCTTCTCTCTTTGATATCTATCTAGTAAATGGTTGCACAGAAGCAGCAAAAGTCAGTATCTGAGCATAAAGCTGGAAATGCAGGCCAGAGGCAAGTTGTGAAGTCTCATCTACCATGCCAAAAAGTTTAGACTTCATCTTGAAGGCTATGGGGGGCCCTTGGATAATTTAAGAAATCTAGCCAACTTGGGAAGCAAGCAGCACACTATAGTAGAGAGAACTCAGGATCTAGAACCAGATGATGAAGTTTTAAGGCCCAGCTCACTCCTTCCAGTCTCTGAGAAATGAATTTTCTCAATTTCCATAGGCTTGGCTCGGCGTCTGTGGCTCAATCGGCTAAGGCGCCAGCCACATACACCTAAGGTGGCGGGTTGGAATCCCCAGCCCGACCCGCCAAACAACAATGATGGCTGCAACCAAAAAATAGCTAGGCGTTGTGGCAGGTGCCTGTGGTCCCAGCTACTTGGGAGGTGGAGGCAGGAGACTCGCTTGAACCCAGGAGTTGGAGGTTGCTATGAGCTGTGATGCCATGGCACTCTACCCAGGGGGACAGCTTGAGGCTCCGTCTCAAAACAAAAAAAAAAAAAAAAATTCCATAGGCTTTTTGCAAGAAAGAGGAAAAGTTATGTATCTAGTTAAGTAGAAAACACAAGAAGGCAAAAATGAAAAGCAACTTTGCTCTTTTAGACACTACAAGAGTTTATAGATAGAATGTCACAATCCCAAATATTTATTATGTACTTAAAACAACCCCAACACTGTGCTTAAGGATTAAGGGACATACAAGTAGAGGACTTAGCCCCTGACTTCAGGAAACTGACATTTTATGAGATAAGCTAAAAACTTTTAAAAATAAAACAAAAATGATCATCTAAAAAATATCAGAAGTCTTTTAGAAAGTAGAAAAGACTTCAGGATAGGAAGACATCAAAAATGGGCAAGAGTCAGCAGGAAAAACTAATGGAAAAAAGCAGGACTTGAACTGGGATATGAAGAGAGGATAGTATTCACACAGAGAAGGAAAGATGACATTCTAAGCAGGGAGAAGTGTATCAATAAAAAAGAGGCAAGGGTATGTCAGCAGGGGGCGCTGCGACTTCCCTAAACAGGGCTGCACTCTGCAGCCCCTTGATAAACATATGCTTTGAACCGCCAATTTACAATTTCCATCTCTTTTTTAATCCAGTTCAAAACATCTCAACCAACCCAAAAAAAAGCCATCCAAAGCTGATTTCATCATTGTGTTCCAATGTCTACTCGCTGTAATTACATACTTCATACTATATGAGTTGAATCTGCAAGCGTTACTGCCTCATAAATATCTTTACAGTCAAATACAACTTTTTTTTTTTTTTTTTGAAACAGAGTCTTAAATTTGTCACCCTCGGTAGAGTGCCGTGGTGTCACAGCTCACAGCAACCTCAAACTCCTGGGCTTAAGCAATTCTCTTGCTTCAGCCTCCCTAGTAGCTGGGATTATAGGTGCTGGCCACAATGCCCAGCTATTTTTAGAGACAAGGTCTCACTCTGGCTCAGGGTGGTCTTGAACCTGTGAGCTCAGGCTATCCACCCACCTTGGCCTCCCAGAGAGCTAGGATTACAGGCATGAGCCACCACACCCAGCCCAACTACAATATTTTTTGTTAAATGAGGAAGGCATTTACGGTTGTTATAGACAATAATTTATTTTATTACAACAAAGTCCTTTCTTAACTATACAACGTTGTGAAGCAAGCAGAACCAATGTTACTATCCTCCTACAGATGAGGAAAGTTAACTGCGCGTCAGAGAAGCAGCAGCATCAATAACACCTGGGAACTTCTTAGAAATGCAAATTGTCCAAGGGTCCTTATCTAACAAAAGCAATCAATGTAACCTGGTTCTGTGTAGACTCAAAGAATCCTCAACAATAAAAATTAAAAAAAAAAAAATGCAGGGCGGTGCATGTGGCTCAAAGGAGTAGGGCACTGAGCCCATATACCAGAGGTAGCAGGTTCAAACCCGGCCCCAGTGAAAAAAAAAAAAAAATGCAAATTGTCATCTGTCCTCCCCCACTGCCCCCAACCACTGAGTCGGAAATTGGGGTGGGGGCCAATAATCTGTGATTAACAGGACTTCCAAGGAGATAGATGGTGCTAATGCTCATCAACTGTGAGAACCAGTAACAAAAACACAGAGCCAGCAAGTAGCACAACTAAAACTTCAAAGCAGGTCCCTTGACTCCAGGTTTATTGCTCTTTCCATTCTACCCTGCTGTCTGCCGTGAACGTGTTCTGTCTTCCTAGCAAAACTGTAGCTTCTTCAAAGTAAAACCCTAATCAACCCACACAAGTTAGTTTCACTAAAAGTAATATCTTCTTTTATCTATGCACAAGTATTTTATTTTTCAAATGCCTTCATAACCAGTATCTCTTTGCCTTCCTATTTATTGAAGGTAAACAAATGGTAACACTGTAATTTTATCAATGAAGATAAAAGAACTCAGCATAGCTCCTAGCTACCGTTTATTAAATATTACATGATGATCTCAGTTCTAAGTGCTTTGCATGCATTAAAATATTTAATTAGACCGGATGCAGTGGCTCATACCTCTAATCCCAATACTTTGGGAGGCTGAGGTAAGAGGATTGCTTGAGGTCAGGGTTTGAGAACAGCCTGGGCAACACAGGGAGACCCCCCACCACGATAGCAAATTAAAAGAATTAGCCCAGCATGATGGTATCCACCTGTAGTCCTAGCTACTAGGGAGACTAAGCCAAGAGGACTGCTTGAGCCCAGGAGTTGGAGGATGTGGTAAGCATACTACTGCACTCCAGTCTGGGTGACAGGGAGAAAAAAAAAAAAGCAACACACATACAAACTTATTTAATTTGCACAACATTAGGAGGTAAGCACTATGAGTATCTTCACTTTATAGATCAGAGAACTGTACTGTGAATATTCCAAAAACAGAGCCCATGCCAGATAGTTTCAGCATAAGAAACAAATTTAATATAGGAACAAGTACAGGGTTGAAAGAAAAGAAAAACTAAACAGGCGATCAGACAACCCAAAGATTAACAACACAGGAAATCACTAGCATCCTTAGGGCTGAAGAGAAAAAGAAAAGCTGTGCCATTGTAAGAGTCAGGAAAAAGGGCTGTCTAGAGCTAGAACTAAGGACACACAGCCATGGCTAGAGACACCATCCAGAGCAGAGGGAAAAGGATACCTGTCTCTCTTTCTCCCATCCTCAAAGTTTCCCTAGCACCTCTTACTAGGTATCTTGAAGAGGTAACTAGGAGAAGGCCTGGAAAATACAGTTTACAGGGGAAGGGCAAGAAATGGATCTAAGGGAAATTGGCACAAGACTGGCAGAGAAACAGTCACAGATGACTTGTGGGATTTATCTACAGTTACACAGTTAGTATGTGACAGAGCCAAGACTCAGGAGTCTTACTCGATGATCACAACTACTGTGCAATAGAACTGCCCAAGGTCAAGTTACCAGAGAGACTTTGCATGACTAAGAGAAACAGGTTGCTTAATTCACATTCAAAGATCCTCTTTCCATCCCACCAACACCGGCACCATCCACACCACATCTCACCACTCAACATACTAAAAAGAAAAGTTGATTTATTGGTAAAGGTTATGGTTAAGAGGGGGCCAAGGCCACTGGTTAAGTGTGGGAAATAGGAAGCCTTTACATAGAAAGTTCTGGCTTGGCGCCTGTGACTCAAGTGGCTAAGGTGCCAGCCACATATACCTAAGGTGGCGGGTTCAAATCCAGCCTGGGCCCGTCAAACAACAATGATGACTGCAACCAAAAAATAGCCGGGCGTTGTGGTGGGGCTTGTGGTCCCAGCTACTTTGGAGGCTGAGGCAGGAGACTTGCTTGAGCCCAGGAGTTGGAGGTTGCTGTGAGCTGTGATGCCACAGCACTCTACCCAGGGAAATAGCTTGAGGGTCTGTCTCAAAAAAAAAAAAAAAAAAGAAAGTTCTAAAAATTCTAAAGCTCCAAGAAAATCATATACAAAGACCTCTGGACCTAAATTAAAACAAGTCTTTTAAACTTGGGAGTACATCTGGGTAGTTTGTTAAAATGTCAACCACAAGGTATGCAACAGCAGTAATCTTCAACTTTAACAAGTAACCCAAATGGCTCAGCGCCTGTAGCTCAAGCAGCTAAGGCACCAGCCACATATACCAGAGCTCGAATGGCAGGTTTAAATCCAGTCTGGGCCTGCCAAATAATGACAACTACAACCAAAAAAAAAAAAAAAAAATAGCTGAACGTTGTGGCAGGCTCCCAGCTACTTGGGAGGCTGAGGCAAGAGAATCACTTAAGCCCAGGAGTTGGAGGTTGCAGTGAGCTATGATGCCATAGCACTCTACCCAGGGTGACAGCTTGAGGCTCTGTCTCAAAAAAAAAAAAAGTAACCCAGATAATTTTAATGCAGTTAGTCAATGACCAACCCTCTGAGAAACACAAGAGAATTTTTGGAGGTGATGGATATGTTCAGTACCTTGATTGTGGTGCTGGTATCACAGATGTATGGTTACATCCAAATTCATGTATGCATTAAGTGTGTACAACTATTTGTATATCAACTATACTTAAAGCTTTAAAAAGCCCTATTCTAAAAGATGAAGGCCACCTGTTTAATGATACCACCCTTAACAGAAAAGCAGAAAGACCTCAATGAACCTGAACTCTACACTAGGTTCCAGTCATCCTCAGACCAATCTCACTGACCTTGGCTGCCAAGGGTAGACGCAGCCGTATGGTAGGTTTCACAGTCCACACAAAATGTTCCTTGTTTTTCTGCCCCAAGTATCTCCAATTTCCGAGTGAGGAGCTCCACGGTCTGCTGGACACTCTTGCCCTCGGCCACAGGCATCTGCGACACGC
>CAUYQV010070982.1:0-60192 GCA_963574575.1 Galagoides demidoff | reverse complement strand
CTGACACATGGGGACATGAGATCTAACACAGAAACAGTAACACAGAATCAAAAATTAGCACGGTTTTAAAGTAAATTACTGACACAAGAAACAAGCAACTAAATCAAAATATGGAAAAAGAAAATATCTAAAATCACAATGTTAATGGAACAAATGCACTTGTGTGTATATATATATGTAATATATATATTTATAAACATATTAAACTGAGAACCAGTTTATATATATATGAGTATATATATACTCATTTCCACCTTCTGAGAATATGTTTTATATATATTATATATGTGTTATATATATGTTTATATATATAATATACATATTATAATATGTTTACGTATAATATACATATTATATATGTATATCATATATATGTTTTATATATATATTTATATATATAAAAAACATATTCTCAGAAAGTGGGAATGAATATTGAATATTGCATCCTTGGGACTTTGAACGGGGCTATTTTAAAAGGAAACAAATGAGTATCTTGCAATGAAAAAATAATCAGAAAAAAAACGTTGAGAAGGCACATGGACCCAAGAGATAAATATTTAATAATTGAAAATGAGAAGAAACCTATTGAAAGCAAAATTGATACAGAAATGATGGAAAATAGAAGAAGACAATTTACCATGCTGAGATAGAAGAGAAGGAAAAAGCATCATGCCTCTAACATTATTTGTAAAGAGGTATAAATAATAAATAAAGAGAAATAATCCAAGATAATAGAGGAAAAGAAGATAATCTAGTGGAATTATAATTATTCACCGGGGAAAGGACTGTAAACTCTGACATATGTGTATGAGAAATGAACTATCATGTATTTTGTCCAGAAATGTCATCTCACCAAGGCTGATGAAGTAATCTGAAGATTTTTAAAAAGAATTTAGACATAATGAACTACAATAATACGAATTATTATCTCGGCAGAATCATGAGAATGATTCTGAATGTTGGAGGATAAGAATTCGATACTGGGCTATGGTACCATTAAAGAGAGAGGGAAACACAGTAATTTTGAGGGACTTTACCTAACAAATGCAATCAGCAAAACCTGGTTTCTTGTACCCTCAATGAATTAAAAAAACAAACAAAACAAAATAAACAATAATTTCAGTAATGTAAGAACTGAGAATTCTTACCATATATAGACATATTCTAAAACATTTCAAGGGAATATAAATCCGCAAGTTATATTTAAAACTCCAAATGGCAGATAAAGAATAAGAAATAAAAGAAGTCAGTGATATGTTTAATGTGAAAACCATTTAATAGTAGAATATGGTAACAATCAGGAAATATCTCAAGGAAATAAAATAATGGAGAAGAAAATTCCAAAATCTTGCTGACGTCTGTCACTTAGTGTGACCTTAAAATATAAAGAATTCTAGTATTTAGTATTTATTAATTTTGGTTACATACCAAAAATATAACTACATGAGTGGGAACACAGCACAGCAACTAGTGGTGAGTAAAAGTCTCTAAAGAGAGATGAAAATAACATTAACATATACCCAGGGTGGCAGGTTCAAACCTGGCCCGGCCAAACTGCAACAAAAAAATAGCCGGGCGTTGTGGCAGGCGTCTGTAGTCCCAGCTACTCAGGAGGCTGAGACAAAAGAATCACCTAAGCCCAAGAGCTGGAGGTCGCTGTGAGCAGTGTGACACTGCCAGGGCACTCTACAGAGGGTGAAAAAGTGAGACTCTGTCAAAAAAAAAAAAAAGAAGAATGGAAGGGGCTTGTCCATGGCATTCTACTGAGGACAAGAAATTGAGACTCTGTCTCAAAAAAAAAAAAAAAAGAATGGAAGGGGCTTGTATCTGTACCCATTGTTCCCCATTGATCTCAAACAAACAACAAAAATGTTACAATTAAAAATACATCTGGATGCTGGCTACCTATATGGTTATTGCATATTCATTGTGATTTTATGAATGTCTAAAATATTTCATAATGACAGAAGAATTATTCAAAAATATGCACAGAAATTACGTGCTTGAATGTTTAATGTAGCAGCATTTTTGCTAGCAAAAAAATTGACCGTCACCTAAATTCCCTTCACTAAGGAACATTTAAATATAGACTGGCGTCTTATCATCTGAGTAACAAGATCGCAAATTAACAGAATGAACTGAAGCCTGTGTGGACACATCTAGATGGACTGTTATGTCACGTTAGTTGAGTGATGAAGAAATGTTTCTGAACAATACACACAGTATCCTTTCTGGCTAAAACATAAAAAAGTAAACTGTATACTTATCCATTCTGCATATATTTGTATGCACATACTTAAAAAGTGGTCTTGGAGAGAGAACTGTAATCTATAATGATTCCACTTGAGAAGGGAACTGCGTCTGGGCGTGAGGAAAGTTGTATGGGGTGTGTTTGTCACTTAATATACTTTCTGATATTAGTGGATGTTCACCAGGAGAATACATTCACTTATTTTGTTTAATTAAGTAAATATATTTATTATTTATTAGATCAAATGTTTTAGCACCAGCTGGAGACCCTCTACTTTTCCTTCAAGGCCTTTATCTAAACTCTAATACTTGAAATTACTTGAGCAAAATCTCTGTTTAATATCTGTAATCCCCTTGGTTGTTCCATCCTGACAGCCTAAAAAGCTCCAGGCATCGTATCCGTGTTCAAGGAGAGAAAAAAGTAAGAAGGATGGTGCTGGCTGAATTTGTCCCTTATTATCAAGGAAGTAGAAATTCCCAGACTTGCACCAAGAAACTTCTGTTTACCTCTCTTTGTATATATAACTCTGTTGCATGGCCAAGTCTAGCTATAAAGGAGGCTATAAAAATGAATATTTTGTTTTCCAGACTTTATATTTCTAAGGAACAGGAAGAAAAAGTTTTCACAGGGCTGTTGGGTGAGCGTCTATCACATCAGGTTTTTACATTTTACCTGATAATATAAAATGTACCTAAATTCTATTCATTACATTTAACTCATAGTATAAAGTGTTTTTCTCTATACATGCCGGAAAACATAATTTCTAACTCATTGTCACAAAATAAATATTCATAATTAGACACAAGTGTGGTGAGGAGGACTACTGTTCAGGAAGGCCTGTCAGTTGTAAATACTTTTTTTTTTTTTAGGTTCTATTCTGTAAGCCTACCATCTGATTAAACACCATGACCCCTCTTTCCCCTCCTTTTGCTTTAAAGTATCTTTAAATTGCTTTTCATCAACTGGTGTTGGCAGTGATACTATCATTCACTCATGAAGAATATTATAAGAAACCACCCAGTGAAACTAATTACTATGTTTTCTTACAAATTATATCTCTGTAGTGTTGGAGAATACACAACACCATCAATTAAACAATTACTATTATTCTGAAACCTTTTTTAGAATCTAAGGATAAACAAAGATTTTTATATTATGCATGATTTTATAGTCACCCACAACATGATTTTTTTCATATCTGCTTTTGTTATTGTATTGATAGACTAAAATTCATTTAACTTCTTCTCTCCTCCTGTATTTTCTGTTATAAACTAAGTTTCAGTGAACATCCTTATCACTAATCTTTCTGACCCTCGCTGACTATCTCAGAAATGGATCAATGGATAAGGATGAGTTTAAATCTTTTAATTTGCAATGAAGTGGTATTTGAAGGAAAGTGAGTGACATAAGCTATTGAAGAGGAGGCTGGGGAATATTTTATTTGAAAGAACCGCGATGATCAAAGAAGTAGCAGTAAGCCTAATATACAGTTTGGCACAGCAAATGTATTGATTTGGTAGAAAAGAGGGTAATATTGGGGGTTGACTTTGGAAATGTCTTTGGAAATGACAAGCAAAGGGGGGGTGTAAGTGAAAGGTTTCATCATAGAATGAGTTAAACTAGATTTGCAGATAATGCTTGGTTGCCAATTGAGTAGGAGGAAGAAGATAACATGAAGATAAGTTTGGAAGAAGCTTAACCTGGGTTGCATGCAATGAAATGAAGTGGGAAGAGACTGAGCACAAAAAGTTGTGTGAGAGGGCACCTGGAATAACAGAGGCTGGAAATGATCATCACTGGGATTGTATTAAGTTGCGTATTCATACCGTATTTGTGTTTTTCCTTTTTAATTTTTTTTAATTCAGTAAGACAAAGTTGATATAAATGCAAAAAAATGCTCACACGAGGTCTGATAATTAAGTTCATGAACTCATCCTAGTAAAAGTGCAACATATCTCATAACTGTACATCACGATGGTCACCTTCAAAGTCCTCCCTTGGGAAGCTACGTACTGTTGCCAGTGCCTAGTCACCCTTCAAAGCAATTTCAGAACTCTTTTTTTGGATTGACCATCAGAGCTGTCATCATACAAGATGTGACAGTTAAGTTTCAAACTTGTCCCTGTGTATTTAGTTTGCCAGCACTGTACAAACAACTTAAGTTTTCATAACCTTGTTCTATCAGTGTCTTATAGCTGTGTTGTGTTGACATGTGGGGTGGATTATTATTGTATGCCATACAACAATAGCTCTGATGGCCCTTCCAGGGAAGGAGTTCCAACATTTCTTTGAAGGGTGGAGTAGGTGCGGGCCTGGATGCAGTCTTCCCCAGGAGAGTACTTTGAAGGTGATCATAGTGATGTTCAGCAGTGAGGTACATAGCAGTTGTTCTAAGATGATTTTGTGAATTTAATAGTCAGACCTCATATATTTGTATTTTTATAGTAATCTTATATTCTTTGAGCTTCTCCTTCATAATGGCAAAGAGGTACATATTCTATAACCACTGTCATATATCACTTAACAATGAGGATACATTCTGAGAAATGCCTTGTTAGACAATGTTGTCACTGTGCAAACATCATAGTGTGTTCACACAAACCTAGACAGTATCCTGCTACACTCCAAGATTATATGGTATGGCTTTTGCTCCTAGGCTACTATCTGGTGCTGTGTATTGAAGTACTGAATACTGTAGACAATTGTAGCACAACAGTATTTGTGTATCTAAAACGGGGGTGTGGAATCTGCATTCCAAGTCCTTAAGTGTGGCCTTTTCACTGAATCAAAATTTTACAGAACAAATCTTTTTATTTTTTTTTTCTTTTTGAGACAGAGCCTCAAGCCATCCGCCTGGGTAGAGTGCCATGGCATTACAGCTCACAGCAACCTCCAACTCCTGAGCTCAAGCGAGTCTCCTGCCTCAGCTTCCCAAGTAGCTGGGACTACAGGTGCCCGCCACAACACCTGACCATTTTTTGGTTGCAGCCATCATTGTTGTTTGGCGGGCCTGGGCTGGGGATTTGAACCTGCCACCTTAGGTGTATGTGGCTGGCGCCTTAGCCACTTGAGCCACAGGTGCCGAGCCAAATCTTTTTATTTTTATTAATAAATTTTAAGTTCATCTTTTATATTTATATATTTTTAAATAAGTCCATTTAAAATACCAAAGAATAAAATAAGTTTCAACAAAATAATCCTCCCAGATTGATGGGTACAATGAAAACATGAGTAAGCCATAAGGGCTAAATTGACAGCTGCTATGCTCATGATTTAATTCTCACTTCCTCCGCCTGACTGGCGCCACTACTGCCCGAGGCTGGTTGGCGAGAGTTTATGGAGGTCAAGTGTACCAGTCTGTTATCAGCTTTTGACAACCTGCACAGTGTTTCTGTTTGAAGTGGAATTTGTGAATAGTTGCACAGCTCTATAGTATTTTTAAATTATGTCTGCTCAACAGTCATGATGTTAAAGAAGACCAAGAGAACGTTGAAAGAAGAAGATATATTTCTTAATGAGGGATTGGGAATTGCTATATTACCTTATTTCCTATAAAGACAAGATGATTTCCTTGCATTGTGGTACTAAAATACCAACATTAAAAAGTTCACAGCTCATGAGCATTATAAGGCTTGCAAGGACTGCAAACATTTTAAATTAGAAGGAGAGGCATGAAAGGTTCTATTCAAGAAATTAAAACAGGAAATGCTAAAGCAAAGACAATTCTTTCAAGAAGCAGAAAGAGCTGGAGATAATGCCATGGAAGCAACATACAAAGTAGCTTATATTCTCGAGAAGAAAGAGAACCCATTCAGTAATGTAGTGATTGGGAAAGAATGCATTGTGAAAATGGTAGGATGCTCAGACCTGAAATGTTTCAAAGTATCAACAATTGCATCTTTCAAGGAGAACCAAAACTGTGTTAGCCTTCAACTGAACAGGACAACTTCATGTAATACTTTAAAAGGAAAATATATATTCATTACTTTGGGTGAATCAACTGATACTGATGACTTGGTGCAGTTTTCATACTTCATGTGGGTCATAACAAAATTTTTTCTTTACTACAAAGAGTTCCTCACTTTGGATACTCTTGTAAATGTAACACAGGGAAAAATTATCTTTCAAGATAATAACTTTCAAGATAAATGTCTCCAAGTTTGACTTAATTTGGTAAATTCAGTGGATGTTTGTACAAACAGTGCACATTCCATGACAGAAAAACATTGAAGGGTTTATTGCACAGATTAAAAAAAGGATTAACAAATCCAGATACTCACATTTCTTTTCATTGTATCTTATATCAGCAAATCTTCTGTGTTTAATCTACTTATTTAAGTGACACATTGTAACAAATTATTGTTAACTATATTTGTACAAATGCAACACAGCATCATCAGTTACATAACATGCTAAATTTGAACAGTGAGGTATTCAGTGTGAATTTGCTGTATCATTCTAAAGTGATTGGCTTTTGTAGGACAGGTGTTAGCCAAAAGTTTCTCTCTGCAAGGACATATAGTTAAATTTTATGAAGAGCAGAATCAGCAATGTGAATTACTGAAAGAAGATTTCTATAGGAATGCAGAATTCTGTGTGATAGCACAACAAATGAAAACAACTTGAATATGTCTTTGCAAGCTAAAACTAATTCTATACATATTATGTGGAAAAAAAATTAAGTATTTTGAAAATAGCTATCTTTTTTTCAAAACATACCTTCTTCAAAATAAATTTTCAGATGAACATTTTCCCTGGCTATCCAAGGTCATTGCTGAGCAGGATGACGTCTGAGAATCATTTGATAAATACAAAATTGTTACAGACCTATTAATTGAAGAATATAATGATAGGTTCACTGAATTTTAAACCATGACATCACACTCAAATTAGCATTTCAGCCTTGTCTGGTTGATATCACCACTGTATCTAAAGAACTATGGATGGAATTGATTGAGCAATCAGTAGATGACATTTTAACGCCTTTATTTAATGCCAAGAAACATTCAGTTGAAAAATGGAAAATGGGCTCGGCGCCTGTGGCTCAAGCAGCTAAGGTGCCAGCCACATACACCTAAGGTGGCGGGTTCGAATCCAGCCTGGGCCCACCAAACAACAATGATGGCTGCAACCAAAAAATAGCCAGGCATTGTAGTGGGTGCCTGTGGTCCCAGCTACTTGGGAGGCTGAGGCAGGAGACTCGCTTGATCCCAGGAGCTAGAAGTTGCTGTGAGTTGTGATGCCAGAGCACTCTACCCAGGGGGACAGCTTGAGGCTCTGTCTCAAAAAAAAAAAAAAAAAAAAAAAGACAAGAAAAATGGAAAAATGCAATAGGATACTCATGGTGTCTGCAACATGTTCCCAAAATGCTTTCTAGCTTTTCAATCACTTATTGTTGTGAACCTGAATTCTCCCACCTAACCCAAATCAAGATGAACTTAAGGTCACAAATGATCCCACCCATAGGATCAATGAAACTGTGGATCTCCAGGCTGCAACAAAATATATATTCTGTTTTTTAATAAAACCTTGATGGAACAAAGTCATTAAAGGGTTAAGGAGTCCCTAATTATCAGAGAAATGCAAATCAAAACCACCCTGAGATATTACCTGACCTCAGTGAGAATGGCCCACATCACAGAGTCCCCAAGTTGCAGATGCTGGTATGGATGTGGTGAGAAGAGAACACTTTACACTGTTGGTGGGACTGCAAACTAATACAGTCTCTTTAGAGAATGTAAAGTGTGGAGAACCCTCACTCATTCATCATTTTCTAGAATGAATTGTGGAGAACCCTCAAAGAACCCCAAATAGACCTTCCATTAGATCCCACAATCCCATTACATGGCATCTACCCAGAAGAAAAACAAAATCACTTTATTACAAGGACATTGCCACTAAATTGAAAACGTCCAATTTATAATCACCAGGATGTGGAGACAACTTAACTGCCCGTCAGCTCAGGAATGGGTTAACAAACTACGGTATATGTGTACCATGGCATACTATTCAGCTACAAAAAGATGATGACTTTACATCTTTTGCATTAACCTGAATGGAGTTTAAACACATTCTCCTTAGTAAAGTATCACAAGAATGGAAAAGCAAGTACACAATGTACTAAATACTAATATGAAGCCAGTAGATGATCTAATACACGCCCACACAAGAGAAAAAATCAATTCAATTCAAGTCGGAGGTGAGTGGGAGTAGGGGTGAGGGGAGGGGGATGGTATGTTCCCACGTAATGTACATAGTACAAGAGTATACAGCACAGCTTTTGGGTGCAGGACACTATAACAAGGACTCTACCTAACAAATGCAAACACTGTAATCTAATTGTACCCTCATGTTAATCTGAAATTCAAAAAAAAAGAAAAGAAAAGGTTAGTAATTTTAAACTTTACAAATAGTTTTCAATTTTTGAAATTATGTACATAGATTTTACAAAATAATGTACATTTTTAAGTATACCTAACTGCAGTTTCTTTAATATAAACTTACGGATGACAACTGAATTAATGAGTCCTTCTAACATGAAACAGTTCTCTACCCTGCTCTAGGCCTACCTAAACATAGGACAGGTCCAGTAAAAATACAGTATTGCTGTATCATCTAATGAGACCACTATTGTATGTGCAGTCCATTATTGACTGAAATATTATGGAGTTCATGACTATATAGAGAAAGCTATCTATCTCTGCATATACACAAAAGCATGTATATATACTCAACTACACACTTCTATATATGGTACAGTCATACATATATATATAGTATTTAGGCAGTTCATATTTTTATCATCAATGCATAAGTACTCATTACTATACATTCCTATTATGGGGTGTCAGAGATCTTTTAAAGCATTTCCTGGAAAAGAGGCTGCAAAAAAGTAACTGAATATAAACCTTACTTTTATTTTATCTGATTACTAGCAAATTAAACACAATGTGTTAATAGGTTAGTTGCCTATATGCTCGTTATCTTCTGCAAACTTCTTATTCCTGTTCTCTCTGTATTTCAAGTGAATTCTTTGTGTATGTGCTATCAATGAGTAAAATATATTTGTGTATTATGCTCATAGTCTTTTGTTCTCTGATTTACATTTTACTTATGTGTTTGAACGTTTTAGCAATTAATACCTTTAACTTTTATATTTTCACATTGAGCTCTATTTCTTTTGTAATTTCTGGAATTCCAGTCTCCAAAAAAATCTATGAACCACACAACCATCACCTCTGATTATAATTGGTTTTCTTGCAATAATTTTATATTTCATATTATTTAAATTTAACTTCAATCTGTTCATCACATTTTCTAAATATAAGGGCATTTTTTCATAGAGATGGCTACCCATTGAGAATGGTTTCCCATTGAATTATAATTTAAACTATATCATATATACATCTTTTATATGCACATGGGGCTTAATTCTGGATTCTCCATTCAGTGCCACTGATCCATATGTATTTTTTCTATATTAATACCATATCTACTATAATGGAGGCTTTATAGCATATTCTACTGTCTGAAAAGGTAATTTTCCCCTCACTCCTTTTCTCACTTTGACTATTTATAGGTATTTGCCCTTTCATTCAAATTTTAAGATTTTAGGCAAGTCTTAAAAAAATACTTTCAGCATTCCAATGATACCTGTATTGAATTTATGCAATTACTTTGAAAGAATTGCCATACATAGTTTTCCATAAAATATTTTTCTGTGTATTTTCCTTGAGAAATTTGTTAAGTTTTTTTTTTATTATTTCAGATTAATACTAAAGTACAAATTATTATGTTACATTGTTTATGTTTCTTAGGGGGAAAGGTGAGATAAAAATTGTTGAGCCCGTCCCCTGGGGGTGTGCTGAATACCCTTACACTGTGCACATTACGTGAGAGTTCACTAATGCCCCCTTCCTCCCCTTGAATATACTTGTGTTTTTCACTCATGTGGGGGTGTAGTTGTTTTTCTATTGGTTTCACGTTCATATTGAGTACATTGGATAATTGCTTTTCCATTCTTGTGATAAGAAGAATGTGTTCCACCTCCATCCAGGTAAATACAAAAGATGTAAAATCTCCTTTTTTATGGCTGAATAGTATCCCATGGTATACATATACCACAGTTTATTAATCCATTCATGGATGGACGAGCATTGGGTTGCTTACGAATGGGAATGGCTAAGAAACACTTGAAAAAGTACTCATCATCTTTAGTCATCAGGGAAATGCAAATCAAAACCACTCTGAGATATCACCTAACTCCAGGGAGAACAGCCCCCATCACAAAATCCCAAAGCTGCAAATGCTGGTGTGGATGTGGTGAGAGGGGAACACTTTTACACTGCAGGTGGGATTCCAAACCAATACAGACTCCTCTATGGAAAGAAGCACAGAGAATCCTCATAAAGCTAAAAGTAGGCCTTCCATTTGACCTGCAGTCCTTTTACTAGATAGCTACCCAGATGACATAAAACATTATTTGTAAGATATATAGTTTTAAATGAAATTATTCTTTGATTCATAGCACTTATTATAAGAGTAGAAGAAAGCTCTCTATGCTCTGATATTTTACTTATATCAAGACATCCTACAAAATATTTAAAATAAGTCTAGTAATTTTTACTTGAGTTACTGGGTCATCTGCAAAAAATAAAAAGTTTAATATGTTTTACAGTTATTAGTTTTTCTGTCTTATTGCATTCATTAATAATGTACATATAATAATAAAATTTTACTAGCAAATATCACTGATATCTGATTTAAATTACAATATGTTTAATGTCTCAACAAATATTAGAAAAATATTTACTTAAATTTTATAAAATAATTGATCTTCTAAAAAGAATATTAAAGCCATTTATTTCTATGCTCACTTCAGTTAGCGATTCCACCAAAAATGGCTGACAAAGTTTTCCTGATTCTTTTCCAACATTTAATATGATATGTCCAACATTTCTTTTAACAATTCTATTATAAAATTTTTCAAGTAGACTTATGGATACATGTATAATTCTTATGTAGGTCAGTAACTACACAGTATTAGTATTTTATCATATTTGCACATAGGTGCAATATATTGCTGAACTTGAAAGTAGGTAGCAAAACCCATGGTACGTCATTTAATGCATCTCTTAAGATCTTTATAATAAAAAAACTGTAATATAATTACTGAACCTAAGAAAAGTAATATTTTTCTAATATCTAATATTTGACACATCTTCTCATTTATTTACATACATTTTAAACAACATTATTGAAGAATTTATATTCAATCAAATTTACTCATTTTATGTACACAGTTCAGTTATTTTTAGTAAATTTTCAGAGTCATACAACATCAGCACAATCTCAATTTTTAAACATTTCTGTCATACCAAAAATAGATCCACTCCTCAATCCTTCACTATCCCCCAGCCTCAGGCAAACACTAATCTGATATCCATCTCTATATGTTACTTACTCTGAGTATTTCTTATAAATAGAATCATCAATATGTATGACCTTGGGACTGGCTTAATTCACTTCATGAAATATGTTTGAGGTTTATCCATGTTGTAGTAACTATCAGCGCTTTGTTTTAATAGTATCTTGGTCCATTTTCTACTACTGCAGCAGGAATTCTATAGACTGAGTAATTTATTTTGTATAAAAAAGAGTTTAGCTCATAGGTTTAGAGGCTAAGAATTCTAAGAGCATAGTATTGAAATCCAGAAGGACATTCTTGTTACATCATAATATGGTGGAAGGGCAAGTTATCACAAGAAAGAGAAACTGGGCCAAACTATTTGTATCAGGCCCTCGCTCACTAACTAAACCAACCTCAGAATAGTGGTATTAATTCATTGTGAGTGATCTGCTTTCATGATTTAATCATGACTTAAAAGTCCACACCTCCTGATAGTGTTAAACTGGCCATTAAGATTAATATGAGTTTTTGTGAGGGCATTCAAAGCATGGCAATTAGGAAATAGCACTTTATTGTATGAATATACAACATTCTGTTTATGTATTTGTCATTCATGGTTGTTTGGCTTGTTTCCACTTTTTGGTGTTATGGATAATGCCCCTGTGAACACTGCACAAAAGTCTTTCTGTGGCATATAGTTATACTTTTATTTCTCAAAGGCAGATATCTGGAAGTGGAATAGCTGGGTCTTATATTTGATTTTTTTAAGAAATTACCAATTGTTCTACAAAACTGCTATACCATTTTATATTTTCACCGGCAATGTCTGAGGTTCCACTTTTTTACATCTTTGCAAATACTTGTTACCATCTGTTTCTTAAATGTATTTTTAATTTATTTAGAGTAGAGCTATTTTATTGGATGCAAATGGTCTCTCTTTATGGCATTCATTGGCATTCCTCCATCAGCTGATGGGGTTGAGCATCTTTTCACGTGCACAAGACCTTTGGTGAAATGTCTATTCAGATATTTGCACATTTTTATGTTGGTTATTTGCCTTATTGCTCAGTAGGAAGAGTTTTTGGTTTTATTTTTGTTTTGTTTTAGATACACGTTCTTTACCAGAAATAAATTTTGTGTACATTTTCCCCTGGTTGGTATCTTGTGTTTTCACTTTCTGATTGATGTCTTTTGAAGTGCAAACGTTTTTAACTGGGGTGAAATCTAATTTATCATCTTTTGTCACTTCTACCTTTGGGGTCATATCTAAGAAATCTAGAAAAAGTATGTTAAAAATTCCCAAATATTTAAAAACTCAGTAACATGTGTTTAAATGCTTTATAAGGCAAAGAAAAAAATCTAAGGAAAATGAAGTAGTAGTTTGCATAGACTAAATAAAAACACAACATATAAAAATTAATGGGATGCTACAAAAGTAGTACTTAGAAACAATAGCATGGCACTAAATGCTTATCTTCAGAAACAGAAAAAACTTTCAAGTCAGTGAGTTCATCTTCTCCATCAGGAGAATAGGAAAAATAGAGCAATTGAAACCCAAAGTAAGTATAAAGGCAAGCATGGAGAGTGATGAATTCTAAATCAGAAATAAATCAATAAAACCAAATAGTCATTCACTGAGGTCAAGGAAATTAACAACTTTAAAGTGATCATTTGATAAGGCAACCAGAAAGGAAGGAAGTAAGACATACATTTCCAATATCATAAAAAGTGACATAAAATCTATAGATACGAAAATGACAATAAGAGAATATTTTGAACACTGTCATGGTAATAACGTCCATGAGGTAGATGAAATGGAGAAATATTTTGACTGACACAAAGTAGCAAAGCAAAATAGATAGCCATAACTAGAGTCTATATATACCTATATCTATTATTAAAATGAGATTTGTAATAAAAACTTGTTCTACAATCCTATGTCTAAGTGACTTCCTTGGGAAATTCAAACATTAAAGGAAAAAAGAAAAAGAATTCTAAGAGATTCTTCCTTAAAATTTTAGGAAATACTTTTTATCTAACTCTCTAAGGCCAGTATTACTGTATGTAAAAACTAGAAAAAGAAATTATAAGGGAAAAAAATGACAAAGCAATATCCTTCATAAAGACAGATGCAAAATTTTAATAATTTTAGCAAATCTAATCTAACATTATATGAAAACTTAGTACGTGATGACCAAGTAGTGTTGACTCAGGAAAGTAACTTGCATTTAACATTTAAAATTCAAGCAATACCCTTTTCCCTATGTGTGAACTATGTGTAGTGACTTCCTGGTAAAGAGTAGGGTAGGAAGACAAGGAAAAAGAAAATAACCATATTGTAGAGAAATCTGCCAAACGTCAGATCACTTTGGCCAGGAAATCAAGGTCAACATCAGTAGTTATAAACCAAATGGATAATGTGGACATTTAATCTGGTATGATGTAAAGGACACATTACATCAGTGATTTTACTCACTGAAATCTATACTCTTAATGTATTTACAGGGATTGCTATAGAAAAATTCCAGTGGGGGCCTCTACAAATTACCTGACAAGTACTCCCCAAAACTCTCAAGTTCACCAAAGACAAGGAAAGTCTGAGAAAATGTCACAGTCAAAAAGAACCTAAACTGACATATCGAAATGTAATTTGGTTGGATCCTGAAATAGAAAAAGGAACATTAAACAAAAACTAAAGAAATCTGAATAAACTATGGATTTTAGTTAATAATGTATCACTAATGTAAATTAACTACAGTAAATATACCGTACAAATTTAAGATATAACAAGAGAGAACACTGGGTGTAGAATATACAAGAACCCTGTGCAGTATTATCTTAAATTTTTTCTAAACCAAAAGCTATTCTAAAACTAAAGTCTATTTAAAAAAAAATTAAACTGATATAATTCACCATCTGAATAGACTTTAAAAAACCCAGATAGATGGTCATCTCATTAGATGTAGAAAAATCATTGGCAAAATCCATCATCCATTCGAATAAAAGCTTTTAGCAAACTACAAATATAAAGAAACGTCCTCATGTTGATAAAGGGTATCTAAGAAAAATGTACAGCTAACATAACAGCTAATGATGAATAATTAAATGCTTTTCACCTAAGGTCATAAACAGGACAAAGAAGTACTTTGTGAAGTACTTTCTGAATACTTTCTTCATATTATGTGGGAGGTTCTAGTCAATGTCATCAGTCAAAAAACAGAAACATAAACAGAGGAAAAAAATTGTAAGTCTTCCCAACAGGAAAAAAAAGAAATAAAACTGCTTTGTTCGTAGAAAATATCATCAATTACGTATAGTATACTATGAAATCTTTTAAAAGCTGTTCAAACTGAGAGAATTTACCAATATAGTATGATAGCAGTCATATATGTGTGTGTGTAATATATGTAAATTCTACGTATTTCTGTCTACCAGTAACAATTGGAAAATGTAACAAAAATACAACTTTTGATGATATAGAAAACAAAGTGTTTAGAAATAAATATAACAAAAGGTAAGAATTGTGTAACATAATTTAAAAAGCATTGCTGAGGTCAAGAGGAATTAAATAAATGAAGTGATATACCTCGTCAATGGATAAAAGACCAAATATTATTTAAATAGTTATTGCCAAAATGATATAAAGATAAATTAAAATACCAATGAACATCATATTAGTTCTTATGTAAAAATTGTCAATGTCATTACTAAAATGCATATGGAAATATAACACAAAGATCCTAGGGAAAACAGCTTTGAAAAAGAACAATGCTGGAGGAGTAACACTTTAAAGGTTATTTTAAAACTTCATTGATAAAGATGTCCTGGCAACACGATAGAAAAATGCTTCAGTGGAACAGGATAGACTATCCAGAAATAGATTCTTACATATATGGTCAATAGAATTTTGAGAAAGATATAAAGATAATTTAGTACGAGAAAAAATACTTTTTGCAACAAATGGTCTAGGACAAATATATACCAACTTCCCCAAAATTTGAACTTTGATCCATGCCTATATATATTATGTACACACACACACACACACAAAAAAAAAACAAAACTCAAAATGAACCATAAACCTAGATACAAAAACTAAAAATATAAAAACTTCTGGAAGAAAATATAGGAGAAAAATTTTTCGATCTTTTGTTAGGCAAGGATTTATTTGGTAAAACAGGAAAAGCATGTTCTCTATTTTTCTTCAAATTGGACTTAATCAAAATTAAAAATATTAACTCTTGAAAAAAATAGAATAAAAAGATAAGCCACAAGCATAGTGATAGCAACAATATATAAGGGGATCTCAAAACTCAACAATTAACAAATTAAGCCAGTTCTTAAAATATTCAGATATTTTACCACTGAAAATATATGGACAAAAAACAAGTGGTAATGCTCAGTATCAGTAGTCATTAAGGAAAACGTTACTAAAATCACAATGAACTAGCATTAAACATCTTTTTAGAACATCTAAAATTAGCAAAGCATGGTCATACCCAGGGGTGGCAAGGAAATGAAGCAACTGGTTATTCCACGTACTCCACGTTGCAAAATGATAAAGCTATTTTAGAAAACAATTTGGTAGTTTCTTAAAAAGTTAAGTTGTGTCCTTTATATGGCTTTGGCTGATTCCTTCTGCCACCAGGAAAGCTGTCCAGCCCCTCCCTCCAGCAGAGTTTAAGTTCCCAGTGAATATTTCCCAGATACTGAGAATCACCTTACCCAGCAGCTTCTGCTGACAGTGCAGTCACCACAAACACCAGCAGGATAGGTGGTGCCCTGAGGCACTCGTGGGGTTAATGTGATTACAGCCAAATAAATCACACAAAGACTACTGTGCTGTCACCAAACCAAAGCCATGCACCCTACTCAAGCAACACTACAGGATACATGATAGGAAAAGATCTTTCCCACCAAAACCAATTCCATAAAATTAGAAAATATGACTATTCCACTGGATGCACTGATATCCGCACATATCATGCACACACATACCCAAAATATGAAAAAGCAATGAAGCATGACATCTCCAAAAGAATGCAATAATCTTCAATAACAGATCCCAAAGGGGAAAAATCTATGAAATTCCTGAAATAAATCCTGAAAATGACCTGGAAACAAACACACACAAAAAAATCCATGAGATACAAAAGAATACATGAGGTTGAAACCTCAACAAAATCAGTAAAACAAAACAATTCATGAGCTGAATGATGAATACAGCGATGAGATAGATATCATAAAAAAGAACCAAACAGAACTGTTAAAGCTTAGGAATCCAATGGATGAAATGAAAAAAAAATTAAGAGCCGCAACAACCAACTAGATCAAGCAGATGAAAGAGTTTCTGAATTTAACGACAGGTCTTTTTAAAATAAAACAAACAAACAAACAAAAAACCCAGAAAAGTAAAAGAATAAAAACTAGTGAAGAAAGTGTATGGAATTATGGGACACCATCAAAAGAACAAGTTCACACTACAGGAGAACTAGGAGTCAAGTTGTCCCTATTTGCAGTCAACTCAATCTTACTCCTAAAAGACCCTAAAGATTACACCAAAAACACATGTAGAACTGATAAATTTAGTAAAGTTGCAAGATACAACATCAATCTACAAATATCAGTAGCCTTACTATCCTGTATAACAAACTAGCTGAAAAATAAATCAAAAAAGCAATTTTATTTACATTAGCCACAAAAATACCTGGGATAAATTTAACCAAACAGACAAAAGATCTCTACAATGAAAACTATACAATACTGGTGAAAGCAACTGAAGAATATACACACCAAAATGGAGAGGCATCCCCTGGTCATGAGTTGGAAGAATGAATACTGTTAAAAGGACTATAATACCCTACAGATTTCATGCTATTCCTATTAGAAGACTAATGACATTCTTCATAAAAATAGAATTCTTCACAGAAAAAACAACAACAACAACAACACAATTCCAAAGTTGATGTAAAGCCACAAAAGACTCTGAAAAGCCATCGCAATTACAAGTAAAAAGAACAAAGCTGGATGTAATACCAGAGTTTCAGGTTCTTGGTCTCCGTGGTGCAAGAATGAATCCATGGACCACAGAATCAATGGTAAGTCAGGATTTATTCACAGAAACAAAAAATTACAACAACTACAAAAAACCAAAGCTCCTAGCAGAGGGAACCCAGGAGGGGAACAAGCTCTCCTACTTCCTCTTCTAAGTCTTTCTTTGGGTTCTCCACTCAAGGGGCTGTGTAGTGGCAGGGGGTTGTTTTGCTGGAACTCAATGTTGACTTCTGGCATGAGTCTTCATCAGTTACAGTCAGCTGTCAAATGAGCTCTCAAACCTTGGGAACTTAAATGAAATTCAGCAGTCAGAAGTGCACATGGAGGAGCCAGCAAGGTGCCAGCATCTCCCCCACATGTCCGGCGCTTCCAGTGAGCTGGTTCCTTCATTGGCAGCAGCATCAACACATCGGCACCTCCAGGGCTAAGGCGGCAGATGGTGGTGCCACCTTATCCTGCATCAGAGGCATTACACTACCTGACTTCAAAGTAGACTACTACAAAGGAGTAACAAAACCTGTATGGTACTGGCATAAAGATAGAAACAAAAGTCAAAGGAACTGAGGAGACATCCCAGAATTAATTCACCTATTTATAGACAATTGAATTTGGACAGAATTGCCAACCACATATATTGTGGAAAACACACTTTCTTTAATAAATGGTGCTCAGAAAACTGAATATCCATATTCAGAAGAATGAAACTAGACTCCCGTCTTACTAAATGCCAAAATTAACTCAAAATCAATTAAAGCATTGAACATGAGACCCAGATTCTAAAGCTACTAGATGAAAACATAGGGAAAATGCTTTAGGACACTGGTCTGGGCAAAAATTTTATACCTAAGATGCCAAAAACACAGGCAACCAAAAGGAAAAATAGCTTATATCACACAAGGCTTCAGTACAGCAAAGGAAAACCAATCCACCAAGAGAAGAAACAACCTGAAGGAAGGGAGAAAACATTTGTCAACTACTTCTCCAACTACAGACATTAATAAGCCTAATAGACAAAGAACTCAAACAAATCAACAGCAAAAAGAAAAGAAAGAAAGAAACACACACACAAAACCCCAAAATCTCCAATATAAAACTGAGCCAATGATCTGAACGTACAGTTCCCAAAAGTGCTATACAAATGGTGAAAAGTACATGAAAAAAAGGCTTCATAGCACTAATCATCCGGGAAATGAAAACAAAAATCACAATGAGTTATCATTTTACTCCAGTTAAAAATAACACATCTGGCAAGTGTGTGTCAGAAAGGAGAAATCTTAAGCGCTATTTGGTGGGAATGTAACTGGGTACAGCTATTGTGGAAAACAGTCTGAAGGGTCCTTTAAAAACTTACAAAAAAAAAGAACTACCATAGGCTCCTGCAATTCAGCTACTGGGTATGTATCAAAAGGAAAGGAAATCACTATGTCAAGGCCATACCTGCGCCCTCATGTTTATTACAGCACTAGTCACAATAGCTGAGATAATGGTATCAACTGAAGTGTCCATCAGCAGACGTGCGGATAAAGAAAATGTGCTACATATACACAGTGTAATATTATTCAGTCCTAAGGAAAAAATGCGATCCTGTCATTCGCAGCAACATGGTTGAACCTGAAGGATATTCTGTTAAGTGAAATAAGCCAGGCACGGAAAGGTAAATATTGCATGTTTTTACTCTCATGTGGAAAAGAACGAAAGTTGGTCTCCTAGAAATAGAGAGCAGAATAATGGCAGTTATTAGAGGCTGGGAAGGGTAGAGGAGAGGGGAGGTTAGGGACAAGTGTCCATGGATACAAAATACAGGTAGAGGGGCAGCGCCTGTGGCTCAAAGGAGTAGGGTGCTGGCCCCATATGCGGGACGTGGCAGGTTCAAACCCAGCCCCAGCCAAAAACAAACAAACAAAATATATAGTTAGCTAGGAAAAAAAAAAACAATTGCCAGTGTCCTTTAGCACTGCAGTGTGACTATTGTTAATAATAATTTATTGTATATTTTCAAATAGCTAGAAGGGAGGATGTTGAATGTTCTCACCACAAAGAAATGAAAGTTTGAGGTGCCAGATCTGCTAATTAGCCTGACGTGATCATTATACATTGTATACCTGTATCTAAAAAACACACTGTATCTGATAAATACGTACTGTTATTATATTAGTTAAAAATAATGAAATGTTTTATTTCTAAAAACTTAATAAAAAATTAATAAATATCTATGATTGATACACACCACGTAGAACAATCTAAAATTAATTTTGCTGAATAAAAAAATCCAGGAAACAGAGAGCACGTAATGTGTGATTACAGTCATTAAAAAATCTAGCAAATTCAAACTGATCTCTCCATTCTATGGATTCTACAATTGATACAGATCCTTGGTTGTCTGAGAATGGAATATGGAGGGGAGAAGTGTTTGGGAAGAGTAGGATGTAGAAATTATTAGAGGTATGCAGAAACTTTTGGAGTTGATGCACTTGTTAATTTCTTCGGTTATGGTGATGGATTTGCTGATGTATATAAAACATATACTTGAAATATATGCAGTTTATTCCATATTATTTATACCTGAATACAGATATTTAAAAAAATTAAAAGCAGAAAGGGAGCTGAGATGAAATGGGGGATTGAGGAAGTGTGTGTGTCTGTGTGTGTGAGTTGTGTTTTAATTTTCTAAAGGACCTTCACACAAATACCCCCCCCCACACACACACACACAATATTCACGCACACAGGGTGGCATAAAGTTTGCGTGCAATTTAAAATAGTGTGCCTTTTATGGCCACCCTGTATGAGAAATAAATAAATTTTGTGTGTGTGTGTGTGTGTGTGTGTGTGTAAAGAGAGAGAGAGAGATGCTGTTATCAGGTGTTTCCGTTGCTCTTCTAGCCCTCCTGCTGCTAGCTCTGTGGGGAGGTTCCCTGCCCCACCTCCAGCCCTGCCCCAATTCCCAGTCTCAGCAATGAGTCCTGGGACCAAGTTGAGGCAGTGACAGCGCTACCAAGGCAATTACACACGATGTATTACAGGAAAAAGAAGAAAGCTACATAAAGTGACGCCAAGTGAAAATATGTTTCGCTAAGACAGGAACCGGGTCAGTCCCCACTAGTGGGAGCTCAGCTGCCTCTTACAACCTCACTAGTTGTCCTGCCTTTCTCGTGCCGGATGGGTGATTTTATACTAGATTACAACACAGGTACAAAACAGGGCAGGTATATAATTTTTTCCAGTGAATGTGTCTTCTCGAGAATCTTTCCTGGAGCTCTACCCAGGCTGTGCTAATTCATGGTAATGAGCTCTCCGTCAGGCACAGGTCTCTAGGAACTGTTTACTGTGTATATTCCCACCAGGTAACAGTCTCCAACTACAATCTGGTTCCTGCTGGCCACCCTTAGCTTTCTGTTCATCCTCCACCAAGCCTAACACAGCTGCCCGATTTCACTAGATGCTGTGATTATTCTACCTGACTTTATCTGGCTATTAGAGTCCCTGAGATCAGCCATCATTCTGTGTTCACTAGCTCACTTCTCAATGTGGGAGTGTCCTACATAACAGGTATCTTGTGTGTGGTGAAGTGATCCTTTAGGACTGAGTTTTGTAGTGAAGTTGTCACTTCAGAGATTGGGACATTTTGTGCTTCAAATCTGAGAGACTTGGTTGTCTTGGACTCTTAGAGGTCAAGGAAATCCAATATCATTTGAAGTTCAAGAGTACTCATTCACGTTCACTGGAGACCATTTTGCAAGTGGCCCATAAGTCCATGAATGGAAATCTTTTGCATGGGCCAGCTTCCTTCTTATTCTTGCCTCTGCCCGCCAATGTTCTCTAATCCCTCTCAAGAACATCTGTGAGGAGGTCCCTTACCACGTTTCTGCCATAATCCCAGCAAAGCCCAAGTTACCACCTTACAGAATTTTCTACATATCCAAATAGCAGCTCAGCTTTAGAGTGTGTCAGAGTAAGAGCTGCAGATAACTGCAATGGTACCATAATTCCTCAGATATTTCCAGAGACTTGTTTTCATGAAAAAGCAGTGGCAATGTTTAGAATGGTCTAAATGGTTTATAAACTTCTCCTAAGAGCATGGCTTAGATTGCATAGAGCTAGGCCATCCATGTATTCATGAGATTTTTCATTAGAGCTTTATTTTTTAAAATAATTGGTTCTTTTAATCTATAATGGAACATGGACTCACAGGCTGTCAGTGATTAAAATTAAACCTTATTTGTCTTTTAATATAGTGCTATGTTCTTGTGTAATTGAGCAGGGATCGAGGCCAGTTGTGTGATGGACAGTCAACTTATCCAACATGACGGAGATAGATTTCCAAGAAGACAGACTGTGATGGTTTTCTGTACAAGGGGGATGAGTAGACCATATCAGCAACATTTAATTACTCTGTAGGTAATTATTCATTGGAGGAACGCAACTTTTCAGAGAAACAGAAGAGAGACCAATACAATTACTATTTGTGTAAGTACACTGGTGGAAAACCATAATTAGTTTTTCATTAAATTTGCATGAGGTGATTTTTAAAAAATAATGAGAAGTTAAACGCGTGTATTTAAGAGCAGAAAGTTTGGATGTGAGTTAACATTATAATGTAGGCTGATTTTTTAGGAAAAAGTGCAACAAGTGATAATTTCTCAGATTTAAATTAAAAGCTAATCAGGGCTTTAAAAAGAAAGTCACTTAAAATGCAAAGTTTCCTGAAACATATTCTGATAACTCAGTAGGAAATTCCATTATGGATATTTCTAGTCTTACTTATGGGCTACATTTTAAGGGTTCATACATCTGATTTCAATTATGAGAGCTCTGGAGATATGTTTGTGATTGTATCTCCAGAACAATACGTAACTCTCTATATTTTGTTTGCTCAACTAAGCTTATGAATGCGTTCCTACTATTACCAATGGAAAAGAAAAATCAGCATCATTTGTGAAGTGCATGAACTATGCCCAAAGCATGTCTCCTTAAGCACAAAGACTGCCGTTATTTAATTTTACAAAGCAAAAAAAATCTCTTCTAAAATGTAGATTGAATAATTGAAATGGAAAGATGAATTACTCCACTCATACGACCCAATTTTGGCTTGAATTAACTTCTTTCTATGTAAGGATTCTTTTATTTCTTATCATTAATAATTTCGTAAAAGTTACCATCACAAAGTCTGTTCACTTTGAACCACAAAGACAATTTCACTCCATCATATTCACCAGAGGAAACCGTATCTTGGTTATATACAGCCTGCTGCCTCTACCTCATATACATGTGCACACGTACAATTGAACAGAGATGGAAAAACCACACACAGCCTGTGTTCTCCCATCTTCCCAGCTGCCTATGTGAGATATTCTTCTTTTAAATCTCAATCCTTTCTTTCAACAGAAGCATCCAGAAGAGACTGTCCTTATACTCCCACCGCTATGTGAACTATCCTCACAACTGTCAGACACTGGGCCTTCCTGGAATTCTCTGAATGGCCTGCAGTCCTGGCTTATTTGTCCATAAAATCCCTTGCTCTTGCTTACTCTGGGCCATTGGTCCAGCCATTCTCCCCTCTTTGTTCTGCATTATCATTTCTCTCTGTTAAGGGGGAAAAAAAATTCCAAACTTGGAGAGAAGGCAAAAAAATGACTTTGTGCTTTTCGAAAGTAATATTAGAGCATTTCTAACAGTCTTGCATAAGAATTATCTAAACCTTGGTATTTTCCCTCAACACCTTGATATTTCTTGAACAACTATATACTCGTGAGAAAAATTCTACAAGTAGTATTTTGCTGTATTTGTTTTCTGACCTATCAATCCTCCCCACTCCCACTTTTAATCCATTAATTGATCTGTTCCTTAGTGCATTTTAAAATAAATTCTAAAATCAGGCATGTAATTATGTTTTTTTTTTATGATTTACATTTGTTGCATCCCCAGGCCTGTAAAGTCAGATGTTAACTTACAGATTGATAAGTTGCAAATTATTTCAGTTGGAAATATACACATTATTTTGGGGAAAAATAATGATCCAAAAGATGATAATTTAATTTTTATAAAATATTAATCAGTTTTGTATATGATTTTGCAATCTTGTTTCCACCTCCTTTCCAGACTCCTTTGTCTGAGTCTCCTTGACATTCTACTGCTTCTTTCATTAATATGTTAAATTAAGAGTTCAGAGTCATTATACAGGTTGGCCATAAATTTCATGTGCACACAAACCTTATGGCCACCCCTATATTTGTATGAGATTAGCTTTTTTTAACTTTTTGAAATTTATCTTTTTATACCCTCTAAAGCATCTTACCCCTTATCACATAAAGATGCTATTATTCCCCCCCCTTCAAATAACTTTCTACTGACCGCCCTTTCCTCTTTAGCTTCTAATACATTTATTTCTGTTTTACAGCAAAACTCATCAAAAAAATGATACTCTCTTAAACTCACAGCAACCAGCTTACCTAACTAAGCTTTTTTCAAACTTTCTCATCAAGATCACCAGTCTCTCCACAATATTTAATCCATTATCCTGTCTCCATATTACTATCAGCAGAATTTCATGAGAACTAGGTTTCATTCTCTTTGACACTTTCGTCCTTGACTTCCAGAGCACCACTCTCTTCTGGCTTTCTGCCTCTCTCCCTGGATGCTCTTCTTAATTTCTTTTGCTGGCTTCTTCTCTTCTCCAGACTTCTTAGTTGGTCCTCTGGATAGTTGTTCCAAAATAAATCTGGGGTACATGGATCTTAATGAATTTGGCTTACACTGAACTTTAATTCTCAAATACAGGATTCTTTTTAAAAAAAATATCAACTAGCTACTGGCCATAGTACAACTATATTGTGTTTGTCAGGTAGGGGCTTGTTGTTGTTGTTGTTTGAGACGGAGTCTCACTCTGTCAGCCTGATTAGAGTGCTGTGGCATGATCGTAGCTCACAACAACCTCAAACTTAGGCTTGAGCAATCCTCTTGCCTCAGCTCCCCAACTACCTGGGACTACAGGCATAGGCCATATGCCTGGCTAGTTTTTCTATTTTTAGGAGAGTCGAAGTTTCACTCTTGCACAGGCTGGTCTTGAACTCCCGAGCTCAAGCAATCTGCCTGTCTTAACCTCTAGAGTGCTAGGATAGGCATGAGCCCCTGAGCCTGGCCACTATCAATATATTTTTGATTCCTTGTATCCTTGCATTTGGCATGTATTGATATTGATCTCTACACAAACCTTAGTCAAGTAGTAATGAATATAATTTCATTAAATCATGAGATATACTTACTATATGCATTTCCCAACATAACTATGAGTCTACTATACTCAGAAGTAAAGTTGAACTTTTATTTTAAGTATACTGTCATTGTACTTGCAAATAATAGAATTGTTCTTTGTTCTGACATTGTTTTGTATTTGAGACCACACAATTACCCTAAGATTTCAAACCTATTTTTCTATTTCATTTTTGAAATGTAGAAATATTTAATCTAAACTTATTCTTTAATATATTTTCTTTCTTTCTTTCTTTCTTTTTTTTTTTTTTTAAAGACAGAGTCTCACTTTGTTGCCCTCAGTAGAGTGCTGTGACATCAGCTCTTGGAATTAGGCAAGTCTCCTCTCTTGCCTTAGTCTCCCAAGTAGCTGGGACTACAGGTGCCTGCCATCATGCCTGGCTATTTTTTTGTTGCAGTTTTAGCCTTGGTATATGGGGCTGGTGCCCTACTCACTGAGCCACAGGCACTGCCTCACTTTAATATATTTTCCTAAAGAGAGTATAGTAATTTTAATAGCACATCTCAAAATACTTTGGGGGGACTTTTGCATACTATAGGAGACTACCTGGTAAATGGAAAAAGACAATTTAATGGTAATTTTTAATTCTGTGACATCCCAGCAGGACAGAAATTTAGTGTCACTAATGTAGGTGGCAGTTACCACTTAATACTTAAATTTCTACTAAAAGCTTCCAATCCTTTTATTTGAGCGTTAGTTACTGTATATTCTTGAGTATGGATGGGAAATCTCATTGACAGAATAGTCCTACTGTGGTCATTTTCACCAGAGACCTAAATACCCTTAAGTACTATCCAGTTGATTGAGGGCCATGTGGTTATGACAAATCTGAATCTTTTTGAAACTTCAAACTAAGCAGTGGAAGTTTCTATTTTATAACACCCATGATGATACCTGGAAGCTTTATGCATGTTTGTCCATATAACTCTTAATTAATGAGGGATTAAATAATCCTTATATTTAAATTTATATGAACAAATAAAGAATGTGCTTTAGAAAAATAACTATCCTAGGTTATGGAGGTTATAGATATTTTCATATTTTGTTGCCATTATCCCGTACATTTATGAAATGTCTCTTGTGCAATTGCCTCTGTGACCTATTTATGAGCTTAATAAAAGTTTTATAGCAAATAATCTTACTTTTATTTTTAACCACACCACATTACATGTATTCTAAATCACTCACCTTTAGCTCCATCTGGATAATTTTAGCTTGCTTTCGAAAAATGAAAAAAAAATGGATTTAAAATATTTCAAAATATTTAAGTACTAAGTTGTTAAGGCTATTTTCTAAGAAGAATGAAATATATTTTGAGCAAAGACAACATTATTGGAAAACATATAATCTCTCAACATGACTCTTAATGTAAACCTAGATTTCTAATTTTGGATGTATTTGTTCTAAGAAAAATCATTTTTCACATATAATTAATAGCTGTTCAGTGTGTCTGGTTTTAAGATTGAGTTCAACAAATTCATTACACTCCAAATTTAAGGACAGGGTAATGGGCTCCTTTCCCATTTACTTCTTTCTAAGCCAAAGAAAAACATTTATTTGTAGAGTGAAGCCAACAACATAATTTGATTTCTGGAGCAGGGGACTTCTAGATCAAGAATGCTCATCTTCATCCCTACAAAAAGTCCACTGGGAATGCTGTCAATTACTAGGCTATCAAAGAAGGGGAAAGGAGGGAGGAAACCAATCTCTGTCTCAATGAAGAAATATTGAACTAAGAAAAATTTTTAGGAAAACAGAATTTGGGCTTCTTGACATCAGCCGTATCTAATTTCCTATATGAAAATTAAAGGAAAATTAGAACTTTTATACTGTAGTAGATACCGCCATACTTTCTTTAACTCGAGATCTATGCATGCATGTGACATTTTATTGAATAAGTAAATGTGTAGTGACAATGCATCACTTTAGTCAAGGCATTGTTGATGGAATACTGTTCTTAAAGGGGAAAGTCTCTTGTCCCTCCCAGAACTGCTTCCTAACACATCCAAGGCATGAAATAATTTTTCAGAAATCTACTATCTTCTTCTAATATCCAATATTCACTAAGTCTGCTTGCATGTTTTTTACTAGGTCAAAAAATTCCATCATTATCAAGGCAATGCCTCTGACAATTTAAAGCAGTATCACCTGGTCAGGTCTAAGGATTCCTCTTCCTGTAAGTTCCCTGTGTTCTTTTCTCTACTTGTGCTTCCTTGAACTGCATTAAAATGAATGAACCAACACAATGCATAATCCTTGGAACCTATTGATTAGGTCACTGGTTCTCTTACTTATTTAAATACTGCTACTCCATGGGAGATTTACATCTTGACACTCCTTTATTCTTGATTTTATTTTAATAGGAGAGTAGTTCCTTTTCTGGCGCCAACTACAAGAAATATTTCATTGCAACAACCCCCCAAAATCTTTTCAACACATTTTATATTTTAAATGCATATTTTATCCTCCTTCTTCAGAAATCAGATAGTATGCTATCAAAAGCAAATGTCTTTTGAAAATGCTCGGTCCTGAATTCATGTTTTTTAAACATCAAGAATGACTCTGAACTAAAAAATAAATAATAAAAGGAATCTCATTGATATTAGTGTGAACATTCAGACAAGGAAGAGTCTTAGAGTCAGGGGGAAAAAAATACCTCAATAATTTATCTTTATTTTTTAGCACTTGAATTGAAGGAGACTTTGATTAGCATTGGCTTGGTTTGAATACTGGAAACGGATCAATTTTTTCAAAAGTAAGATTTCCTCAGAATGCCAGTTATTTAATCATTTAACTTTGTGTGGCCGAGGGTGGAGGTGCTGGGTGGAAGCTGCAAAGATTTGACAGTGCAAGGGGGACACTATAATCAGTTCAGGGGTGACTATTCTCTGCGAGTTAGCAGTCAGTGGAGCGAGGAATAGAAAAGATCCCAGGGGTCTGATGAATGACCAAAACTCTGGATTCAAATTCAGAAAACTATTTTATCCTCTCCAGGATTATTTGCCCTTCTACAAAATGGATGAGACCCAAGCAATCGCTTTTGTAGGTTGTCACATATTTTTGTGAGTAATAAAATATTGTTCCTTTTCGTGATGTACTCCTTGCCTGTGTGAATATCAGGTCGTTTATTCTTTCAGTGATAGGAAAGGGGTGTTCCCCCTTCCAAGGGTTTTCTTGTCTGTTTTTGAATGAATTATGGAACATGCACTCTCCATCACTAGAATCAGTTAATTTCTCCGATACACGTATTTCTTACCTAAACATGGTCCACTAACTGCTGACAATCTAAGAATTGTTTATTGCATACCTAAAATGAGATGCATTTGAAAGTTAAGAATGACTATTTAGTAACTTTTATAGCAATTTGACATCACCATGACATCTGTGTGTGATCGTTTTTCCTGGTAATTAATTTATTTACAAAAGAATCGGTTTATGACTAATAGATCATAAAATAAATAATAAACTGGTATTTTTTCATAACAATCTTAGAAGCACTGCCCTATAAATGTCCCATGATGTTCTGCAATACAAAATCTTATCCATGTATACATATGTGTATATATACACAGAGGGAGAGAGAGAGAATGAATGAATGAATATTGGGACCATGCCATCTTTTTTTTTGCTTTCTTGGTGTCCTTCTCTAATACCTATAGTTCTGAGAAAGGGCAGTGCAGAATAAAATGAAAGTAAAGGCAAGAATCTCGTTGCCTTTTCATTTTAGTTAATAATTACACTATCATCCATTGCATCCCCTGCTTCAAAAATCCTAACTTCTAATCCTCTAATTACAGTTCTTTCAGGTTTCCCACAAGAAAAGAGCTTTCATTTGTTAGATTACGTTTCTCTATAGTGACCATTCAATGAGTCAGTGTCATACAGCATTTTAAATTAAAATCCATGAATAATTTTATATAGCTTTAGTGAAATTGTTGCATGCTGGAAAATATTTATTAAAATATAAAGTCATTTTGGCTTGATAAATACTTATGTTTTGCTGTCTTGTGACTCCACTGGAAGAGGTCTCCTTATTCAGTCTGATGGTCTCTTTGGCAAAGGTGAAAGCCATTGTGAACGCCGGCGTCAGATCTGTAATACCTGTTGGAAGAAAAGGCAGCAAGAGTTCAATAACCATGTTACAAGGAAAGAAAATAAAAACAGAAAGATCCCTGCCAGCATTTCTGGGAGGTGAAGAGCCTCATGGAGATCAATTCTGTACACCGCCATTGACTCCCTAACTCTAACCAGGTCAAACTCATTCTAAAGTACATAGGACGTCAGCTTGCATAGGAAAGTCAAGGGAAATGGAACCAAAGCGGGGACTACAATTTAGGGAATTCAGAAAGGTGAATTCAGTGATGGATTGTAATATGTTGCAGCCTTTTATTCTATCTGAAATAATCTTTCAACTAATCTGGAAGATAAATGTTTGCTAACAGTATTTCCCAAAAGCTTCATAGGGTTGCCCATGTGCATGTTGCTTTATAACTGTCAGTCTGTAACTGTGTGCATTAAGCCCCCGCAAACCCATTTTTGTTAAATTATGCAGAGACTAACACCAAAAACTCCATTGTTAACTTAAAATTGTGCCGCCTAGCACTACTAAATGTACCCATACTACTAAATGTCTATTTAGTAGTATGTCACTGTTTTGATAGCTATGATTTTATGATGGCTTTATTAAAGAACATCAGTAATGAACTTAAATCCAGGAAAGGAAAATGTCTTAACCCCACAATCTCACAGGGCATGTTACCACTATCGCTATCACCAGATGAATAAAAAGAGTCTCCAGACCTGCCTGTCTGTGTAATAACATTTAAAAAGCCCTTCAGCCTTTTAGAATTGATATTTACAATTCTCTATTGAGTACCGAAATGAGTCTAGTCAATCAACTCCAATATTTATTTTCAAGTATATTCAATGCGGTAACTTAACTAGCAAATTTTCTGAGACAGTCTCCTTTGTGAAAAATCTAACAACTGTTGGAAGCTCCAGTTATCTACCTATAGTTTATAATAGCGATTTAATGATAATAGCAAATGAAATTAAAAGCAATAATAATATTAATAGTTATTGTACTTTGAACATTAATTATCAGACAGAAAATTTGCAGATTATTTATCTTTTATCATCTATCTATATGTACATATGTATGCATATGAATATATATATAATCTAATTTAATTCTTACAATAATTTTATGATCAAAACCTATTAATTCTTGCTTTATGGCTTGGCGCCTGTGGCTCAAGTGGCTAAGGCGCCAGCCACATACACCAAAGGCGGCAGGTTCGAGTCCAGCCCAGGCTTGCCAAACAATGACGGCTGCAATCAAAAAATAGCCAGGCATTGTGGCAGGTGCTTGTGGTCCCAGCTACTTGGGATGCTGAGGCAGAAGACTCACTTGAGCCCAGGAGTTGGAGGTTGCTGTGAGCTGTGATGCCATAGCACTCTACCCAGGGGGACAGCTTGAGGCTCTGTCTCAAAAAAAAAAAAAAAAAATTCTTGCTTTATAGATGAGGAAGCTACAGAATAGAAATATTAAGAGTCTTGTTGAAATTATATATATATATATGTGTGTGTGTGTGTGTGTGTGTGTGTGTGTGTGTATATACACTAAAGGTACCAAAAGATAAAACTAAAAGGGTGCCATATTCTAGCCAGAGCTGGCTTAATGTTTTAATCTATCCTGGTGGGAAAGATAGTTTGTTTTTTTCAAAAGGGATACTGTAAAGGAAAGAAAGAGAGAGAGAGATAGAAAAAGGTGACTAAGAGGGAGGGAGGGAGGGAGGAGTGGAAGGAAGGAAGGGAAGAAGGGAGGGAGGGAAGGAGGGAGGGAGGGAGGGAAGGGAGAAAGGGAGGGAAAAGTCACTAGAAATATATTTTTAGCATTTGTTTCACTTATAATTTATTTGTCAGAATTGAACAAGATATTTAAGACAGAGTTTACTAGTAGGTAGTTTAGTACTGTCATCCCATCAGCTTGACACCATATTTTTATTAGAATAGTCAAGATCCTATTTACTTTTAAGTATTTCATCGCACATTAAGTATATATCAAAATTTCATATGTAGTGATACATAGAGATTAGGAATTGTGTTTTAAAAAGTACTTTGTAAAATCTATTATATTTTGTTAGCATTTACTTGAAAGTAAAAATATACCATTAACTCTGCTTCTAATTTTTAAAAAATTTCACAATATCTTTATACAGGTTGAGTTAATTAAAGCTAGATCAGAGATGTCACAGTGAATTAATTATCCAAATTGTTTGTGAGTAAAATCAACCTACTATGGTAAACATGGTTTAAACTTTCAAGTGAAAACAAACATTTTTCTACAACAAATAGTTTAACCAATGTAGTGTCTTATATGTGTAACAAATAATATGACTAACCTGGGAGGAATTTAAAAAATAGTTAAATACTTCAGCAAAAATTTTTCCTCCTAAGCAAACAAACATTTACAGAAATTTAATTTCAAGATAGAGTAATATATAGTAAAAGCAAACTTAAAATAAGTGGCATAGTAATTGATATGTAAATGCTTGCTAATTACTCCGCCTCTCTTCACAAAGTAATATACTGTAATGATTATTTCACAGTCAGCTCAATAAACACCTATTTTTTTTTAAGTTTCCATTACTCTAGAGCTCAATTTCTTCCTACTACCAGTTAATTGCTAGCCAGACTCCTCCTGGTCAACTTCATTTATGACTTTGTTCATTGGCAAAGCCACAATCACATTTTCCTAAACTAACTCAACTAATGCTGGTATTTCTTTTCCTCTAAATGTAACCTGTTAAACGGATTAAACTTATGTACCTGGGTTTAGCCTATGTATGAGTTTAACTTCAAAAAAATACAAAGGTAAAACACTGACTTTTTAACCCAACTGTGATGCCCTTGCAAATTGCTACTGAATCAGGTTTTTGTTTGTTTGTGTTTGTTGGTTTTTTGTTTTTGTTTTTTTAGTAAATCATAGCTGTGTACATGAATGCAATTATAGGGTACAATGTGCTGGTTTTATGTACAATTTGAAATACTTTCATCAAACTGTTAGCATAGCCTTCCCTGCATTTTGCTAGTTATTGTGTTATGATATTTATATTTTACCCTTTGTAGATTTAACAAAGGGTAAATTGTGCTATGATTGTTAAATCTATAAAGGGTAAAATATAAGTATCATTAACACAATAACTAAGAAAATTTAACAAGTGTTTTGTTTTTTTAACACAAACAGCAACTCAGTGGACAAATCCATTCCACAGATTTGTTTGGTTTGGTCTATGCAATGTTTAAAACATGAATTAGTTGCCGACATTTAAAAATTGACTGATTTCATATTAAAGGAGAATATCTGGCTTCTCTTAAAGAATCTGAATGTGTGGCTTTCCTTGAAGAATCTGACATGTGTCTTAAGTGGGGCTTCATTCCATTTCCTTCCCTACAAATATTGACCAGAACTGGGTTGTAACTGTTTCTTTAAACAGATGGTGGGCACCTAGCCCTTCCTTCCTTTGTCCAGTTTCCCTGCAGTGATCCCTCTTCACTATTGAAGATACCTGCTTGGCCCCTGTAAGAATTTGCATTTGTAATCCCAGCATTTGCTCAAATAATAGCAAGGTCTGCTAATACTATATCAGAGATAGTATACCGTTTTCACATGGAAATTCTAAGAAACAGCAAACATACTGCAAAGTAAAGCCATCAAATGTTAGGCACAACAACTGTGAATCATTTTTGACCTTCCCAACTAGGAATATCCAGGTGAAATTCAACAAATTTTACTGCATGCTTTCTGAAAACAAAGGAGTACCAACACGTTGTATGTAACAAAGAAACTAATAATTGAGGATAGATTAACAAACAGAAATACAAGTTTTTGGATTGACATTTGATTTTAAAAGGCAAAAGAACCATTTCACTTTTTGCATGTTTCTCTTATTCAAAGCGATGTATTAAACTTCTTGAATAACCTTAAATGTCATTCAAAATAAGGATTTAGGAGATTTTTAATGTATTATATACCAGTATATGTAGGGGCATATTATACTAAGTTACCAAAAAAGAAATATGTCCAAAGCAGGAAGGAAAAAAATCAGCCCATGTATGAATTCTTGGTTGTAGTATTATTTTTTCAGGTACAATATGTGAAAAAGCTTTTCTTTCTATTATAAATTTTAGTATATCCACCTTGCTGCATGCTAACTGCTGTAAAATTTATAAAAGGCATACATATGATGATTAAAACTTAGTATCACTCATTTTTAAGCAATAATGAATATAACATAATGATAAAAATAATAATAATACAATTAAGAAATGAAATATAATAAAAAATAAACTTGCTAAATTACTTATTCATTATTTTGGAGCTTTTTTCCCTTTGGTGCTGCAAATTTCATCAAACTCATACTTGCATATTCACAAGTCCCTGGGCACTTATGACCTGCTATACAGCATTCTACTATTTGTTAAGACTCACTATATTTGTACAATAAATTGTGTATCCAATGTGCATTTTAAAAATGCAGACAAAGAATTCTATTTTTAGTTTAATGCTAAGATTAAGAACTGTGACACCAGCATCAAGTGTGGTAAAATTGCTTAAAACTAAAAGCTACAAAATGTCCAGGCAGACTAAAAAAAAATGAAGTGATAAAACACCATAATGCATAAAAATAAATTTGCAATATTCTTGAAACATGCAATGAAAGGAATTCAGAAGTGTAATTCTATATCAAATCATTGAAGATGTAAGCAAATGAGAACAACTATTCTTTTTATTAAATAATTCCTTTATTTGTATTATTATCTCTGTTAGAAAAACTACTGGGTTTTGTTACAGTTTTGTTCTTTCCTTTAAAATATATGTTTAAGTTATTCTACTTAAAAATAAGTTGCCATTCCTTATTATACTTTTTTCTTATTCTACAAAGCAGGTTAGCATAGTATTCAAGAGGGCAGAGAGATATGAGGTGAATTCTAACTTAATATACTCTAGCTGTGTAACCTTGAATAAATTCATTAACTTCCCTGAGCTTCAATTCTCTGCCTCATGGGATAATGTATGTAAAACATTAGGCCTGGCTCATTTCATATATACATATCTATAACTGTGTCTCTGGCTACATTTAAAACTATACTAAATAGAGGATATAGGTATATACATATACACCGTTTTTGAAATTTAATATATTTAGGGGAATTTTAAGATATTTTTATTCAATATGCTTTTTGAAGGTTGCCTATCCTTTGCATTGTATGAATGTATCATATGTTGTGGTCTCCTATTGTTTAATGGTTATACCATTTTTAATGTTTGCTATTAGAACTTAAACTGTGATACATTTTAAAAGTATACTGCACTGGAATTTTACCTGATTTTTTAAAATGGCATTTTAAATATATTCCTCTGCAAGTACATCTGATTGAAAAATTTAATACTGTGTCATGTTCACGTTCATAAGTACTAAATAACATAAAGTTTATTAAATATTTTCCCCTTTCTGTGAAGTGGATTTTTTTTAAGTTAGAAAAATACTGAAAATTTCTCAAAAAGAAAGAAGATACTTTGAGAAGTATCATTTGTTATACAGAAAATATACTGTTCCCCAACCTTTTAGCTAATTGATTTTTTTTTCAATTGAACACAGTATTATCAGTAATACTTTGCTCAACGTGATGAAACTGCTGAAATGTATATTTTCTACCAGTTGGGGTTACAGTGATTTTGTTTTATGGGGAGGGCAACAACTCATTTATCCTCAAGAAATGTAGTCATTGTTGCTCTTCTACTGAGAATCTATTTTATAAGTTGTCTCCACAACATTAATGTACTGTGAAGAATTCTGGGGTAACTGTATTTCAAAATATTGAAGGAAATATTTTTTTCCACAGAAAGAACATTTTTTTTTTTTGTGGAAAGACACTGACATGACATTTTTATATTTTAGCATTATATCATGCATTAGAAAAATATGGAAATCCCTGCATAATTTTAAATAGGGCATGTCAAACTTATCAGTTATTTGAGAACAAGAAACTAACCAAGCATGGGGAAAAATATCAAAAATTGGATCTCAAATTGGAAGGAAATATAAAGGTTCCACAAATGTTGACAGTTCAGAGATACCATAAAGTGATTAATTATACAATCCAGGGAAACTTTTTACTACACCACATACATTATGTCCATTTTTGTCAATTTATTGCAAATGCAAATTTATTGTCCTATATTGTTGATAATAATGAAAACAGAGATCTTAAATAGCATGGAGAGTGACAAAAGAAATATGAATTCTAGCATTTTATGTTTATAGGATTTAGTAATGAATGATTCATAGTACTGAAGCTATAGTCCATTAGTACTAAGATTGCTGGATATAAAGGCTAAACTAGTTGGCATTTAAAGTTTTGTAAACATTGACATATGTCTTCAGTAGCAATTATAAAGGAAAAATACCACTAAATTGAACATATTTTATTTAAAGAAGTTAAAAGTAAGTAATGCCTGATAATAAACATATTAGCTAACACATAGTCCTCATTATATGCCAGGTATAATACTTAGTACAGAAATTAACTGAATAATCTATGAAATAACACTATGAAGTAGATAATACAATGGTATCAAAACACCATCTCCGTTTAACAGTTAGGGAAAGGTAAAATATCTAGCCCAAACTCGTGGGAGAGCTGGAATCTGAACAGGTAACATATGGTTCCAGATTGTTCATTTTTACAACTATGAGGTCTGACAATTAAGTCTGTGACGTTGCCACCATGTGCTTACATTGGCAGCACTGTACAAACAACTCAGTGAGGCCTCATAACCTTGGTATATCAGTTCATCACACCTGTGCTTATGTCAACGTGTAGCAGTGTCTTGTTGCATGGTGTTTATTATTGTGTGTGTTTTTGTGTGCTGTCACCAGAATGTCAGAGCCTAAATTAGAGCAATGAACACATGCTAAATTTCTTGTTAAACTTGACAAGAGTAGAAGTAAAATCAGGAGCATGTTAGTTCAAGTTTGTGGGGATAATGCCATGAAGAAAAGGGCAGTATACACAAGGATTAATGTTTTCCTGAGGCGAGAGAAAGCATCAATGATGAAGAGAAGTCAGTAACGAGAAGAACTGATGAAAACACTCCAAAAATTTATAGAATTCTGTGTCAAAATCATTGACTGACTGTGGAGAAACATAGGAGACAAGGTAAACATCCATAGAAAACTGAAAATCTTGGCATGAGAGATTGTGTGCAAAAGTGATCTGAAAGGAGCTCACCAATGAACAAAATCAAAGGAGAGTCAAAATTTGCCAAGACCACTTAGAGAAGCAAGACAAAGTTTTGGGTTGTGTTATTACCTGTGGTGGATGAAACATGAGTGTAACAACATGACCCAGAGACAAAGTCAAAGTGCACTTTGAAAATCAGACAATTCTCCATGACCAAAAAGGTTCTGTTAGTACAAATCAAGACTCAAAATGATATTGCTAATCTTTTTTGATATCAGAGGGATTATTCTTTATGAATTTGTACCAATTAGATAAACCATTAATCAAGTTTACTGTTTGGAAGTGCTGAAAAGGCTGTGTGAAAAAGTTGGAGAAAATGACCTGAATTTTTTGCCAAAAACTCATGGCTCTTGCCTTAGGACAGTGCACCAACTCACAGGGCACTGTTATCTATGAGGGAGTTTTTAGTTATTTGTTGAGTAAGCAAATAACTGTACTATAATAGCCTCACAACTTAGGTGATCTGGACCCCAAGGACTCTGTTCTTTACCCAAAGATAAAGGATATATGAAAATGAAGACATTTTGATGGCATTCAGGACACACAGGATAATACAACAATAGCATTGATGGCCAGTTCACAAAGAGAGTTCCAAAATTGCTTTGAATGATGGACTAGGCACTGGAGCTGGTGCACATCTTCCTAAGGGCAATATTTCAAAGGTGACTATAGTGGTATTCAGCAGTGAAGTATATATCACTTTTTTAAGGATATATTTGTGAACTTAATTGTCAAACCTTGTATATAATACAACTTCTTTCCACAAGCCACCCTCTGACCACATGAAACTGTAGATACTAAATCCAGATGATATTATTAGATTTTCCTCTAATTAAAGAAAAACCCGGGGTCATATAAGCTTATGAAATGTTAACATTCTCGAATCCTATTCCAAAATTCCCCACTTGAATAGTGTCTGTTTTTCAAAAAAAAAAAAAATTGACACAATACAACCTAAAAGTACTAGATTCCGTCCAAAAATAATCTTTCTGAGGGAATGAACTAAAAAAATCTAAACTAGCTATTTAATTAAGAGAAGACAGAACATACCATTAAATCAGTGGTAGGATTTTTTTGTTTTTAATCTCCTAAGGCTGAGTTGTCTTAGCTCCATCAACAACAATCACAATTAGTCTTATCCTGAGGGCGTATATTAATAAGAACTGCAGATTTCAAATCCTCTTCTGCATGTGCCTTTGAAAAAAATTGTGAATCTGAATAAAGAAGACTATTGGACCTATAGAAATAATCATATATATTCTGAGTTACTGGGGATGTTAGGGAAAATTGACAGAAAGGGATGAAGCTTGCTAAGCTTCAGGACATCTGACTTGTCAGCCAATAACATTCCAAATTGTGGGATCAGTGGCACATTTACAGTTACACTTCTGATTTCCTGATTCTTCCCTTATGTTGTCACATATCTTGTGACATAAAGTATGGTCAGATGTATGTAGCAAAGTGAAATAGGAAAAATGGAGATAAGCTTCTTAAGAGTGGAAAAATAGAATATTGTTACATTAACTAGGTTAAGGGTGCTCAACCGTAGATATTTCAAAAATAATATGGTGTACATATGCGTGTATTTGTGTGGGTGTGCGTGGGTGAGTGCTGCCCATTGTTTTCTAAGAAGAAAGTTTGTAGCTTTCAAGGGATATTTCTAGTGCCTATGGCTGCCAAAATGTTTCCTATTCCACATAATCAAGGGGAAAGTATGAAATAATTAGTATTAGAGCAAAGACATAGTCTAAACTTGGAACAAAATAGAACAAAGTCACGTTTAAAAGAATCTAAATAAGATAAATAGCAAATATTTATATTCAAAAATAAATTCATTTCATTAGGATAATGCTGTTTTAGTCAGATCCCCTGAACTGAACTATTTTATACATTAGCATGAAGAAACCTAGAACCAATAAATTTGGGGATTTTGTTTGAAGGTTTTTGACACATATTACATGAAAAGTTTGGCTTCTATATTTTATTATAGATAAAAGGAGAGACATACCATTTCCCCATAGAGCTATTTTCAAAATATTTAATTATTTTCTATTTTGGGTCTTTACGGTGTATTTGGAAATACAGGGCTAGATTTCAGTTATTCACAACTGGGGGCTGTGGGTGAAGAAAACGAAACTTTGCCAGTGTAGAATCCACTCAGAGCTGCATAAATGCTTATAAAATTCATATGCAAAACCATCTGTACAGAAGTTCTGTGATGTTGCACAAACTCACCACTTTTATTAAAATCACATCCTAAGGGTTTCTGTAGATGTCAAGAGGCTAAGAAGCTCCAAAAGGTGAGAAAAAGAGGATATTTTCATTAGGACAGGATACTTAAGGCTTTTTTCTTGCCTTATTACTAAAAATTTTAAAAACTCATTTGTATGTCCAAAGCATACAGACATGGTATCCAGAAGTCATTTGAAACTGCCACCCATTGTCCAAAAAGGAGCTGCAGTAGGCCTGCCAGGTTCCGGCTTCCTTGGAACTGCTTCGACTTATAAAGCTCAGAGAAGTTTATGAAATTCTGGTTAAATATGTTACTTATGATGTTTACCTTTTTCAACAGTAATAGACTTTGCAGTTTTGGAATGATCTGTTAGTTGAATTTCTAAATTCTAAGATTTTAGTTAAATCTTATTACTCATATTCCTTCTTTTCTCTCTCTTTTTCTCTCTCTCTAATGTAAAAAAGTAAGTGAAATGCTAATAAAGGCTTTTGCAGCATTCTACAAAAGGTGAGCAAAATCATCAGATGAGGAATTATTTCAAGGACAAGCAACACCATTGTTGCCTAGTGTATTTTTTATTCCCTTTATATTTTTTTCTTTCAAGTAAATTATTTAATATCCACATTTAATTAAAGTGGAGAAACCTTGTAAGCGGGATAAAGAACCACAGAACAACAACAAGTATAGCAAACTGCTGCGATCAGCAAAATACCCTTGAATTCCAGAAAGCTCTGGGCAAAATAAGAATGTAGGAGACAAATAATATTTAACAAGAGATGTGCTGACTACTGTCAAATATTTTAGAAATGAGTTAGTTGATGTTATGACCAAGAATGACACCTATAAAAATAGGTCTTTATATTTGATGTTACTATGACACATTTTCTAAAGGGTCTTGGTGTTGAAAGGCTGAAAATCAGAGGCCTGGGTAATAGCGATCTTGCAAAGTTGAATTTTAAAATATTAAAAAGAAAAATTTTTAAATATCTGTCAGGTGAATGTCCATGTTTAAATTATTGGTTCTGGAGATGGATTGTTGAGACATCATTTCTTTCCTCACACCTCTTTACATTTATATTGAGAGATTAAAAAACTCTGTTTATTTAAAAAAATGGAAATTTTTTAATCCTTGCAGTAATACATGATTTTTTGAAGGTGTTATATTGCATTATATGATAGTTAGATCTTCAATCTGTTACATTGTAATGTTTGGCAAAGGTCACAAAATCAATTAGAACTGTACTTAACTGCACTCACATACAACGCTTTTATAGGAATTAAAGTAAGACTCTCACAAGGTCATCTGATAAGTGGGTGATTCCTCGAAGGAAAGACTATAAATATTTTTAATTATCATTTATCAACTTTTCAGAGAATAAGGTTGTCCCCAAAATGGAAACAATATCTTTTCATTTACTTGTGAAGGATTATCATTTGTTTAATGGAGGGCTGAGAAGGGGATTCAAGGTCTTAACCATAAGATATACTTGTGTGAGTCCACATGAATGAGGCAGGGAGGGGAAATGAGAAATGAGTTCAAAGAAGAAAATTTGTGAGTGGGTCCCTGCAAGGAATATTTATTAACAGGTGTATTTTGTTAACCCAACATGGTTCTATGAGTCAGAAAGAAAGTTAGAAATAAAAGCTGAAGTGGCTATTTTTGTTAATGAACTTGGTAAAAACAAGTGCTCATGCTGAGACATTTGGGAATTCAGGAGTCAAAGATACACAGAGTTAGAGAAATGGCCAAACTTGAACCAGCAATCTGCCCTAATTTTGTTTCATGAGATATGGGATGGTTTTATCTCTGTGAGAACTGGGAGAAAACCAGTATGCTTTGTCAATTTAGGGAGAGCACATGCATACCATGGAAAGAATGATATTAAACAAAACATTATCATATTCATAAATAAGGCTCACAACTATAGCCATTGATTACAAAAGTGGATTCACTTTATCTACACAAATATGGTAAAGCATGTGCTGAAAACTACATATTTAAAGGATTGACAACTGAATTTCCTACTGTCCTGGTGCAGAAGAAATTGAATTTTCCTTGAATAAAGATCCAACCCGTTTTTGGCACAACAGCCTAAGTTCTGTAGTGGATAAAGAGAATCAGTGAAAACACCTCACTTTAAAATGTGATAAGGTTTTCAATAAATCTGCTACTTTATTAGGCTCCCTGTGTCATTCACAATGAAATAGCAGAGCTGGGTGTCCCTACCAATATTTCATAGTTGTATTTTGAAAAGTATCATCACTAGTGTTCTGCCAGGATCGTATGATTTACTGTTCGACACTCAATTCTGAAATATCCATCTCCAGCTCAGCTATTCTATTCTTGGTACCAGGAAAGATTTTGCTTCAGGTTTTATTTATTCAGAGCCTGTTAATGTTGTAATTTTTATATCACTGTCATGTCATTTTGCCACTAATGTCATATATCTAATAAAAGAGCACAGAGAAAGAAGCTGTGCTCTTACTAATTAGTGAGGTCTGATAAAGGGATTATCTTATTTAGTAAGCAAGTCTTGACAGGCAGATGAATACAGATGGGCATATTAATGCTGGTTTCTCAATTTACTTCTGTGTTAACATGAGTTTTTACTCTTTTTGGTAAATATGAGTATCTCCTTAAAACTTGCTTTAATAGTCACAGCTAAACATGGAATGACTACCATGATTAATTGTATATATGTATACAATTAATACATTTTAATAAGTAATATATATTCTTAAATTATTTCATTTATCTTTATCCCAGTCCCATTAGGGATGACTTGTTACTATAATCTCTATTTTACAGATGAGGAACCAAGGCAGATAAGGTTATGTCATAAGATTACATAGCTAATAAAAATAGAGTTGTAGTGAGCCCTGGTCATTCTTCTTTAGAGATAATTGCTTAACACTACTATCTTGGATAATGTTTACCTCTAATACCTTTCATGCTGATCTTATGATAGAGATATAAATATGTGTACAGCACATACAAAGATCTGACAAATAAGTTTGCAAACTACCCACTGTGTGCTTACATTGGCAGCACTGTACAAACAACTTGGTAATGTTTAATAACCATGGTATATCAGTGTCTCTCATCTAGGTTCATGCAAATGTGTGGTGGTGTCTTGCTGAGTGGTGTTCATTATTGTTGTGTGTTTTGTGTGCTATGCAATGACAGCTTTGATGATCTTTCCAGAAAGGGTTCCAAAATTTCTTTGAAGGATGAGCTAGAGCAGCGGTTCTAACCTGTGGGTCGTCACCTCTTTGGGGGTTGAATGACCCTTTCACAGGGGTCGCCTGAGACCATCCTGCATATCAGATATTTACATTATGATTCATAACAGTAGAAAAATTATAGTTATGAAGTAGCATGAAGATAATTTCATGGTTGGGGGTCACTAGACCAGGAGGAACCAGGCATTAAAGGGTCATGGCTTTAGGAAGCTTGAGAACCACTGGGCTATACACTGGTACCAGTGCATAGCTTCTCAGTGAGGTATGCTGCACTTTTTCTAGGATAAGTTCACCAAGTTAATTATCAGACACTAGTCATTAGACTTTAGATTTTATATTGCTGTTTACACATTGAGGAAATACACAGTTCCTGTTTCTGCCCTGTAACATAAGGTTAAATTGCTCATTTCCACCTTGGGTGGTGATACTGAGCAATGCTGTACCTTAAATTAAGAGAATATTACTAAGACTTTTCTTTTTTTCATGTGGGGGATAAAGGTATTTTTTTATCCAGTGCCTTCATTCAAATAATTTCCACTTTGAAGATGAGATGTAGAGTCTACTTCCTCTCTGTGATCTCCTCTTTTCCAGGGGCCCATGTACTGAATGAATTCTTATACAGAAAGAAGGTATGTGTGAGGAGTATGTATCTTACTGCTTTGTTACAGCTTTGATATTTATCTACTAGAATTTTTTTTAACACTCATATCCAAATAGGTTTTTATATTTCATTTTAGGGAAAGCTATGTGAAATAGTAGAAAAGCATAAAGCATGATAATACCTAGATAAATATTTATTATCTTTACATGTAAAACCTATTCAGAAAAATTTCAGGAACAAAGATATATTAATTTTAAAAGCAGGACAAGAAAAAATTGGACTTCTTTCCCAAGAAAACTCAATTGTGTTTCTCTTATCTGTTGAGTGATTCTTGCTTATTTAGCTTTATTCTATTCACTGTCAATTTTTGCCCTGGATTTGTAGGGAGTTAATATCAACTCTCATTCAGGTCTCACCATTGGACCCTGATCCTAAAGGCTCAGCCACACTCATTTCTGGAGTCTCACCTAAACAACTCAGAGAATACTTCATAAACTTTCATACTTTATGAAAATGGGTCAGAGTAGAAGAGCAGTAGGTTTTTGTAGGCCTAGTTCTTTAAGACCCTCAACTTTGAATCTCATATTCCAGTTTGTAAGACCCCTCTGCTACTGGGACTTCCTTTGTAGTATATGCCAGTCCTTTCATGGGGGCTTAGTGCCCCAAAGCCATGACTTCCTTGGTCAGCCCCTTAACACTAGCCTGTATTCTGCCAGTCACCTTTCTGGACGTGTCTCCCTGTTCTTTCTTTACTCTCCATGGCCTTTCTTGGACCCAGAGATAGGTCATCTGGGACTGAGGATTCGATACCTTGACTTTGAGAATTATCACTTGCAGGCAGCTCTATGCCCACTTTAGTTTTTGTTATGTAAAGGCAAAATGAGTTAGAAAATGGCAGTGTGAAACGTAGTTGTTTTTTGTTTATTTGAGTTTTCTTTCTTTGTTTGTTTTTTCTTTGCTGAGATAGCAGCTGGAGCTAACATGATAAGATGGTCTTGCGTGTGCACTGGTACCTGACACACCACACAATGTTTTGCTTGTCGAAGTCTGTATGTGGTGAAAGTTCATGAAAGTTCAACCCTGAGGTGCATGATTAAAGGACTTGCCCTTCGAACCATTTCTTGTTGTCTCACCTTCACTTACAATGCTCAAGTTAGTTGTGCTAACATGGGTCAGTCAGTCACCTCTCTGAGCTTAATAGTCCTTTTTTTTATATTAGGTGAAAGACTATTTTCAGTCTCTAATACATAATACAGAGTATCAAATCATAATTCCAGGGAGTAACCCCTTAAAGCAGCTTCTAAAAAAACAGAAATGTAAAAAGGAAGAATTGCCTCTGTCCAAGTGCCTGGCTCTGGGGGAGACTAGCTCAGGCTTTGGTCTCTTTCATGGTGATCTGGCATTTTTAAAAGATTGACATTCTACTTCTTAGAATCAATAGTTCTAAATTTGTATCTTGAATATTTTTAAATTTGCTTCCAAGATTTATGATAAATATGGTTTTCCTACCATCTAAGCTTTACTCAAGAAGGCTTTTTGGAATGCCTTATTGAGGCCTGGGTGTAGTGGCTCACATCCGTAATCCCAGCAATTATGGGAGGCTGAAGTGGGAGGATCATTTGAAGTCAAGAGTTCAAGACCAGCCTGAGGAACACATCAACCCCTTTTCTCTGCAAAAAATAGAAAAATTAGCCTGACAAATGGTGTGGTGGCATATGTCTATAGGTTCAGCTCCTGGGGAGGCTGAGGTGGGAGCCTGGGGGATCACATTGAGCCCTAGCATTCAAGACCTACAACGACACCATTTCACTATAGCCTGGACAACAGAGAGATTGTGCCTCAAAAAATATACATATATTGTTTTATAGAGGAAGAAAAACCATAGCCCCATTATCTTTAGTATCATTCACTTTTTAACTTTTCATTTTTTGCGTTATTACCAAGACACATGTTGGAAATCTCTCTACCCAAAAGAGCCATAAAAGAAAAGCAAAATATCTCTTTTTAAAATGTACATGAATGCTCTCTTCCTTCAAGTTGTGCAGGTAGGGACATATGGCAGATAGAAATAATCTGAGGTAAATTCTTAGAATTTTGAATTATTCTAGCAATAACAAAGTATCCCAACAATTTCTTACCGATTCAGCTAACTAATTGCTACAGCTGTGGTTGCAACCCGAGTCACTTTAGTACCTTACTAAAAGTGAGATGCTTCGGGCAAGATTATCAGCATGAGAATCAATGAGTTAGCAAGCATTAATAAACCTGGAGAACAGCCGTGTTAAATGTTTTATGCCCCGTTTGAGTGTGTGCCAGTGCAGAAAACTGAATGAACAGCTTTTTGGTTGTGAATACTCTGAGCTGATTTATTTTTTTAGCATTATTTTGCATTTCGGTTGGTGACAGACTTATCAAAATGTGGATTTTGTGGTAGAGAATGCCTTCTAGGCATTCTCTGTTTCGGAGTTTAGCAACGTATAAAAACTCCAGTCACCTTTCACATCCACCTTCCTTCTCTCAGGAGAAGCCATCCAACTATGAAGTATTTGCTCAATGCCGACTCTGTGCCAGAATGAGGGGTGACACTGTGCTCAGATGTGGGGTGACAAGAGTGAAAAGAAACCGTGTCTCATCCTCTAGAAAGTCCTTAAATCCACCAGTGGTTCTGAGACGATTTTTAGCATTCACATTTTATTATATCCTTGAACGAGGAATGATAGAATAATGTCAATAATTTCCTTAACAGCTAAACTTTGCTGAATAGCTACCAAGAGCACTTAATGCTCTGTATTTCAAATAGAAGTGGTATTATTTTCACTCGCTGGGAGGACGTTCTAGTGAGTTTGGAGATAGATTTTTACTCTTCCCTATTCCAGGGTATAGAAGAGAAGGAGGAGGAGACCCACAAACAGGGAGGGGCAAAAGGAGGAAAAATATGTTGAAAAAAAATACATTTTGAAGTCTAGTGCGTGCAAGGAATTCTTTAGGTTTCAAAGGAAAAATTACCTCTCATCTAACGGGAGTAGAAGATGTGTTCCTGCCATGTATCAGGGATTTATATAATAATAACCAACATTTATTGAGAAGTAACTATATGATTTACATAGATCATTTGCACATAGATTATTTTAGCTCGTGTTTATATGATGCTTTCCAACTCTGTTTTACTAAGATTATTTTATCTAATCATCTGTAAAGTATCGTGAGATGGATTTCATACCTGTCCCCATTTTATAGATGAAGAAAGCTAGGCACAGAGAGATTAATAAATGGGTGGCATTTACACAGCTAATAAAAGATGGAGCCAGAATTTATTTCAGGTGGAGAAAGAGATGTCCCATGAAACTAAAGAAATTTAAAATCCAGGAACACTCTCATTTACAAGTTCTTTACAAGGACTATTAAATGGTATTTGTAATCTTGAATTTTTCATCATTAAAAGGACGGTAGAAAGTTCATGAACTTTAAACCCCAGGCAATTGGGCCTGATACGGCAAATTCAAATTCCAATAATGAAAGCACCCATCTGCTTGAGCCATCTCCTGTTATTTTTCTCCTCTGTCCGTGGAGGAAGTAGATCCCTGGAATGGAAGGTCCGTGTGTCCCCTTCTCCCTGTGGCCTGTGTCTTCTCCTTTCTCAGGGACCAGATTCTGCAAGTTGTATTTATTTTCATCCACTCTCCTTCATCTCTATTACAAATCTATTTCTCTCTGCTTTGTTAATCCCATCAGGATTCACACATGCTCTAGTTTCACCATTAAAGAAGAGAGATTTTTAAAAGAAAGAAACATTTTATGACTCCCTATTTCCATCTCTCTCTGATCCCTGTTCCTACCACCAAAAGACCTATGGACTTGGTTGGTCCTCACTACATGCATTCTTCATAAATTCTAGAAATACTTAATGATACCTGCTCGGTGTCAGGAGTTGTGCTAAACTAGAGGATAGGACACAAAAATGACACAGACTACACAGGTGTAACAGCTCGTAACAGAGGATTGTGTCTGGCATGTCCTTTTGTCTTGGGTACCTTTGAGATATAATAGGGTATTTCTTTTCTGATTTTAGTCTTAGCTCTTATCAAACATGTCCATATTCTGGATACTTGTACCCAAACTCAAGTAATCTACCTTTTTTTTTTTTTTAATTGCCAAACTCCCAGGAACTTTTAAATTTTAAACTAAATTTCTTATGCTACACTATACTCTAAGGGCATTAGTCTGCTATTAATTTAAGACTGTAGCTTTACCTAATTGCGCAGACATTTGCATGATCACAGTGGATGTAATCTCTCATTACTATGTGCCAAAAACAAGAGGAACACTAGCCCACAAAATGGAATCTTTTTAATTAATGTAAATAACTTTTGTTGACCCCATTACAAAATAAGGAAGAATTCTAGGTAAACTAATAATTCGCCCAACATCTCCTAATCAATTGTATACAAACCCAAGATTGGAACACAGTTCTTTGAATTACACAGCCCAAAGTCTTTCAAATACATTGTTTGAAAGCAACAGAATTAAGAGACACAGGACAAGTGAGATTAGATATGAACAAAGGGTCTTCAGATGAGTATTATAAGGCCTGGGCTCACGGGGGGAACAGGAAAACACATCCAGGGAAAAAAGCTTCGGTAGACATTTACAATAATTTGTAACCCACCTGTACTGGCAATAGACAAATTTTGTGTCCTTTGAAACCATCCTTAATCCATTCCCCATCCCTAAAAGTAGAGGAAAGGCCATTTAAAAGATCCATCAAAGAGAGTTAATTTGACAAATGACTGAGCTATTTACAAATTGATCAATACATTGTTCAAGTTTCACCATCATCATGATTTTTTTTTTTTTTTGTAGAATTTCAGAAGCTCTTGTTATTTTTGCTTCCAAAGTACTGGATCTTTTTGCTGTTTTAGGAAAAAGCATTTTACAGGGGAGATTTGTTCCTAGTTTCCTATAACTAAATTTAAGTTTATTTGAAATTTTGCATGATTTAGTGTTCTGCAGGGAGTTTTCCTGCATTTTTTCCCTTTAATTTTAACTTGAACAGCTTGATGAGAGTTTAATAGAATTTATTTTAAAGTTATTGCTGACCTTGAATTAAATAGGAGCCAATATATCCCCATGCAGGTGTGGGCTTCAATTTATGGCAAATATGTTTGTCTTTACAGTCATGCATAATTTCCAAATTCCAGAAATTACTTCTGTTTTATAGCTATACCTTCTAAACCCACCGTAAGGAGGGCTCTGTCAGCATTTCTATTACATTCTTTACACAGGTTTATACCATAGTCATAAAACTCACTCTAGGATTAGTTTTGGCAGATAAACTCTCACCTAGGGAAGAAAGGAGTTGTTTCTTCCAACAATTTAAAAAGAATGTACCGGCTTGTCTGTTCTCATACAACTAGAATTCATAGACTCCGTTTGGCTACAAAACCCCTCTTTCTCTAAAAGAGGATGGTCTAATTAGGCTTTATATTTTTGTGCACTAGAATCTCTCCTTTTTCCTCAGAAGGGACACATGCATTCACCAGATGTGAGTTCAAATCCCCACTCTCAGACTTTAATAGGGCTGAGATGGTGAATGATCTACTGCAGAAGTGGTAGCTATAGACGTATATGCTACCTCATCATTTTTAGTCTTGTTATTACTCAGGAATTTAACGAGCTCTTTAATCAGACACATAACCCTAAATAATGAATTAAATTTGTTCTTTCATTGAGTTGTTCAATATCGATTATCAGACTGGATGTTAGAGATAATATAGGCAACAAAATATGGCTCCTGCCCTCAAGGGATATGTAGTTCAGTAGGAAAGAGTCAGACATTCAGGAGACAATTAAAATCCAAAATATGTCATGGCTCCATAGAAGCTGGGATAGCTCATAGCAAAGATATCTGACTTAGACTAGGAACTCAATGAAAGGTTTTTGTAGATGATAGGTAGAGGGTAGGCATTCTGCATGGAATACTAAAGGATGATCAGGAGCAAGTTAGATAAATATCCTCTGCAATGCATAAACAGAAAACTTGCAACTAGAATAGCACATGTGTTAAGAGTAAAGGAGGAAGGGAACAGCAAAACATTGTCATAGAAAGCTATTTCTATCTTTTCGAGCAAGCAAAACGTGCTGTTCTTTCTCTTGGTCAGATATCTTGCATGCCATATATATTTTTATTTGGGGGGAACATGTCCTACACTTTCTTTGTTAAACATCCTGTGTCTCTTAAAATGGCTTTACTCTACCATCTCCTTTGACATACAATAACTGAGCGTGTAATGTTAAGTTGGAAATTAATCCCCTTTGGCATTTTAAAGGCATTGCTCCATTGTCTTCAAACATCTTCAGGGTGCTGATGAGAAATCTAAAGCCCTTCTTATTTCTGATCCTTTGCATATCACTTATGCTTTCCTCCTTGGATGATTCTACAATATTTTTTTTTTTTTTTGCCACTGCCTTTCTGGAATTTAACTTAATTTTACCACCTGTCCTAGACAATCTGTTGGACCAGGGCTGGAAAATTTGCACAATATTATATTGGTTATTTTTCTGTTTTATTTTTTTCTTTTCTTAATTTTTTGGAACTCTTCCTATGCACATGTGAGATAATTTTCTCATATGCTCTAATTTTCTTGTTTAATTTCTCATTTATCGTGAATTATTTTGTCCTTTTATCAACTTTCTCGATTTTTTTAAAACTTTATCATTTAATTCCTCTATTATTGCCTTTATGTTTTTATTTATTTATTTATTTATTTTTAGTTGGTAGAAGTTTTAATTTACATAGGTTGTAATAAACATTATTTGGGGTTTTTCTTGAGTATTTTTTATTTTTTTCATATTACTATGAGGGTACAATTTTTAGGTTATCTTGTTCTCACTTCCAGGGTAAAGTTCCATTTGTAAAAGAGCCCCTCACCCAGAAGGCATCTTATATACCCCCAAAATGTGCACATTAGGTGAGATCCCACCTCATGCTCTCCCTTCTTCTGCCTAATGTCCTCTCCCCTCCCCTTCCCTCTACCACTGAGTTTGACCAGTTGCTGGAAGGACTGCCCCCTATGATTTCATTTCTAAATAATCCTGAAAATTTTATTCTATTTGTTTTCCAGCTTTGTGTAGGTATATTTGAGAGATAATATTCTTTACGTAGGAATGCAACATGAAGAACTGATATACACATGCATTGTGAAATGCTTAACACATCCATCAATGCATAGCAACAAGATGTGTGTGTGTGTGTGTGTGCGTGCAGTGAGAACACTTCAGATTTACTCTTGTAGCAAATCCCAGCTATACAATACTGTATTCTTAGCTCTAGTCACCACACCATACATTAAGATCTCTAGAATTTATTTCTCTTCTAACTGAAAGTTTATATTTTTTGATAAACATTGCTCCATTTCACCCACCATCCAGGTCCTGGCAGCCACCATTCTACTCTGTTTCTATGAGTTAATTTTTTTTTTTTTTTAGATTACATATATGTTGTCCACATATAAATGAGATCATGCAATATTTGTCTTTCTTCTTTGGCTTATTTCATTCAGAACAATGCACTCCAATTTTATCTATATCATCACAAATGGCAGGATTTTCTTCCTCTTATGGCTGAATAATATTCCATTTTATATTACATATATATTCCGTTATTTATACATATATACACACATATGTTCTATTGTACATATATAGTAGAACCTCTGTAAGTTGACCCCCCAAGCAACTACAACAACTGGTAAACATAAGCAACCAGACCTACAGTACTGATATCTGCCTATCAGTGCACATTTGGTCTGTGCAAATTAGGTCTATTTAGGAGCTGGTCAAATAAGGAGACTTGGCTTTTGTGAATAATGCTGCCAGGAAGTATAGATATCTCTTCACATTGATGATTTTGTTCCTTTGGGATGTATACTTACAGGTAGGATTGCTGGATCTAATGTTAATTCTGTTCTTACATTTTTGAGAAAATATTATGCTGTTTTACCATAATGGCTATACCAATTTACATCCCCCCCAACAGTGCCCAAGTGTTCCCACATGCTAAGGCTTTATATCTCCTAACTTTCCGAATAGCCATCCTAACAGGTGTGAGGTGATAACATCATTGTAGTTTTGACTTTAGTTTTCCCAATGATCAGTGTTGTTGAAAACTTTTTCACATACTAATTGAGTACTTCTTTGCTGAAAAAAAAAGTTTATTCAAGGTCCTTGGCCCATTTTTATTCAGAATGTTTGGTTTTTGTTTTGCTTTTTTTTGCTATTGAGTTGTATGAGTTCCTTACATATTTTGGATATTAAACCCTTAACAAATACATGGTTTTAAAATATTTTCTAACATTCCATAGGTTGCTTTTTTACAGTGTGGTTTTCTTCTTTAGTTGTGCAGGAACTTTCTAGTTTGATAAAGTCGTCTCACTTCTCTTTTTTTTTTCCTCCTCTTCAAGTGTTGGAGTAGTTAGAGAAGAACTGATGTTAGTTTTTTTTTTAATGCTTAGTAGAATCCAACAGTGGCATCACTAGATCATGGGTATTTCTTGAAGGGAGACATTTTATTGCTGATTAATCTCCTTCCTCAATATTGGTCAGCTCAGATTTTCACTGATGACTCAGTCTTGGTAGCTTGGTAGGTTCTATGTTTTATGTTTCTGGGAATTTGTCCGTTTATTCCAGGTTATACAATTTATTGTTATATAATTGTTCATTGTAGTCTCACAATCCTTTTCATTTCCATGGTAACATTGCAAAGTCTCTTTCATTTCTGATTTTATTTATTTCAGTCTTCTCTCCTTTTTGTAGTATAGCTAATGTTTTGTCAATTTAGGTGATTTTTTTTTTTTTTGTAGAGACAGAGTTTTACTTTATCACCCTTGGTAGAGTGTTGTGGCATCACACAGCTCACAGCAACCTCCAGCTGCTGGGCTTAGGTGATTCTCTTGCCTCAGCCTCCCAAGTAGCTGAATAGGTGCCTGAATTTAGTTAATCTTTTTTTTAAAAAGACTCAGTTAAAAAAAACAAAAAAACTCAGTTTCACTGACTTTTTTCTGTTGTTATTTTAGTCTCAATTTCATTTATTTCTGCTCTGATCCTTATTTCCTTCTTTCAAATAATTTTGGGCTTAGTTTGTCCTCGTCTAGATCCTAGAGTGTGAAGTTACATTGTTTATTTGTGGATTTTAGAGACAGGTATTTATCACTACAAACTGTACTTAGAACTGCTTTTGCTATATCCCTTAAGTTTGGGGTTTTGTTTTTTTTTTCATTTTGGTTTGTCTCAAGATATTTTTGTTTATTTCTTCTTTGATTTATTTTTTGTTCAAGGTTGTGTCACTTAATTTGTATGTATTTGTAAATTTTCCAGATTTCCTCTCTTACTGATTTCTATTTTCATACCATTGTGATCAGAAAAGATACTTGATATGATTTAAATCTTGAATTTGTTAAGACTAGTTTTGTGGCCTAACATATGTTTCATCCCATAGAATGTTCCCTGTGTACCTGAGGAGAATGTGAACTCTGCTGCTGTTGGGTAAAATGCTTGTATATATCTGTTAGGTCTGCTGAGCCTATTGTGTTGGTCAGGTCTGATGTTTCCTTACTGATGTCTGCCTGGATGGTATATTCATTGCTGAAAGTGGAGTATTAAAATCTCCTATTATTCATGTATTGCTCTTTATTTCTTTTTTTAATTCTGTTAATGTTTCCTATGTATATTTAGGTGCTATATGTTAGTAGAGTAAGATCTGGAAGGAAGATCTTATGGGGTTGGACTTCTGTATTAGGTGCAAAAGCGTGTCATCAGAAAGTTTTAAATATTCCATTAATGTGATAGAATTTATGTTTTTGAGAGTACCATGATTTAAAAGATACTGAGTTCCTTGGTTTCTTAGGGTTAAAGAAAATAGAAATTCAACTCAACTTACAGTTTTAAAAATGTCTCTATGAATACCAATTTATTTGCTGCACAAATGGGTAGTACATAGCTATCTCTACTTGTCTCGTTCAGTGAATGTAGGGATGATTAATCTTCACAATTTTGTGAATAAGAAATAGGTAAGAGTTGTTGCAAGAAAATATTGGGAAGTAAGGTAAATCCATCCCTAATGACTTGAGTTTGTCAACATTCACCAACTATTATTACGCTCTGTACTAAGTGCTGGAGGAAATAGAACCAGAAGGAAAGTATGGCAAAAGCTCCTATAAGGATGAGAGTGGGCTAGTGAGTGTTCAATAGGATAACAAACAAATGATATTATAATTACTTACTGTGTTTACTAACAAAATTAAAGACACTAATTTTAGAAACTAATAAAAAAAATTGAACTGGTTAAAATAAAGGACTCAGATTCTCTGTCTCATTAACAGTTACTATGCAAAGACCAAGTAAAGAGATGAATTACATGGAGAATGAGATACAGTGTATGTGCTACCCGGTTGTTGCCAGTTAACTGATACTCAGAGTAGGAAAAGAAACCTAAAACAGTGCAATACATATCAAACAAAGGAAAGGATCTAGGAGAGTCTGAGGAATAACGGAACATAATGCTTAAATGAGTGCCATTTGGGAGAATCACTTCAACAAAATGAAATGCAAGAATGATTAAGTTAGAAACAGTAAAACAAAAATTTTTTTTCCCCAGTGTAACAAAGAGAAATTGTATTTAGGAAGAACAGAGAGAACAGTCAGAGCACTTCCGAAGAGTGTGGGAAGTGGGTCCTTTACATGATGGAGAGAAGGTGAGAAAGACCAGAACAAAATTTATTTCCAACTTTCTCTTTGCGGAAATGTTTGTGCTTACGTGTCGTTTTCGCTAGCCAACTAAGCTACCCGCTCCCCCCAAGCAAAGAACAGTTCCATGGAAAATAGTTTCTCATGGAAGTTTGAAGCATGGACTTTGGTAGCATTAGCCAATAACCAAAAAGAAAAATGTAAAAGAGAAAGACAAAACTGTATTTAAACGCTGCCTATACAATTGCCTTACCCTGGGGACTCAGACAAGACAATCGGGGAACACAGTGAGCCCTTTCCAGATGAATGAATCATGAAGACAAAGACTTTAAAGCTGGAAAGAAATTTGAAAGGAAACAATCAACAGAGTACGGAAAATATTAGAGAATGTTGGAAATAAGGAATGGGAGGAAATATTTGCAAAAAGTTAAGGTGATAAGGGGTTAATTCCCAAAATATATAATGATAGCAAAAGAACAGATAATCTGATTTAAAAAATGGACCTCAATAGACATTTCATCAAAAACATGACTAATAGGGATATGAAAAGATTCTCAGTACCACAGATTATCAGGGCCACCCAAATTAAAACAACAAAGAGATTTTCCTTGTACCTGTTAGAATGGCTATTATCAAAACAAACAAACAAAAAAAACCCTGTTTACTGTTAGCATATAAGCTGTTCAGCCACTATGGAAATCAGCATGGAGTTTCCTCAAGAAAATTAAAAACAGGACTACCATATAAGTTAGTAAACTCGTTTCTGAGTATAGATCTTCAGAAAATGAAAGGAGAGTTCTCAAAGGCATGGCCACTCTCCCTTGTTCATTGCCGTGTTAGTCCCAATAGCCAACATATGGAAACAGACTAAATGCCAGCCAGAGGATTGCTGGATAAAGAAAGTGTTTGCATACACAAGGGAATAGTTTTTAATCCTCAACAAAAAGGAAACCCTGCCATTTGCAGCAATATGGATAAAGCTGACACAGAAATGTCAATTTTGCATTATCTCACATGTGGAATTGAAAATAGTCAGACATACAGAAACAGAGGGTAGAATGGGGTAGATGGAAAGGGAGATGTGGGCTGGTGCAAAATTTCAGTTACCCAGATGAGTAAGCCTGGCACATTCTGGGATATAATGGACAGAATGGTGGCACTAATTAGCAGCACTTGAAATTCTTGACAATGTTAGGAGTGTAGATTTTAAGTGTTCCTACCACACACACACAGGTAACTATATAAAGTGATGGATATGTCAACTTCTTAAAGTGGCAATCATGGCACAGTGTACACATAGGTCAAAACATAATGTCATGCACCTTAAGTACAGCCACGCACCATGTAATGATATTTATTTACATTGACTGTGGACCCCGTAATATCGGGACATGCAAACTTTTTTAAGCACTTCTCTGCTGTCTTTCTGTGTATATTTCCCATTGTTCTGTGCTGGTCCTTATGGGTCCACATAGAAATGGGAAAGTGTCTCAAATTCAAGAATCATAAGGCATGGTTAGAACTACTAGAGACAAGCAAAGACGACGGCTAGTGAAGTGAAGTGGTCTTTTTCTACTCATAATTAGTCTTATGTATATACTCATATATTTATTTTGTATATGTTTAAATACAAATTATATATACACTTGTGCATGTGTAAATATAAAACACACAGAGAGAAAGAGAAGCACACGCACATACCCACTACTCAATTAGGCTATTGCCAAGTATATGTAGAATCCTATATGGGAAAACCCAGTGATCTATAATTTCCTTTTCAATGTGGTTTGTTTGAATACCCTTTATATCTTTCTGCTTCAAGAAAGAACTTGAGTTTAAATTGGAACATATGCCAGTGATTAAACTAAATTCAGAGTTTGGGGTTCTCTGATCCTCAAACACCCATCCTTGCTTCATACCCCAGTGATGTCTGTTGGAACTTCCTTATGCAGAAAAGCAGACTGTAGATGGGGAAACGGCGTTTTTCCTTGCTCTATGGCAAAGCCCCAAGTATATTGGCCTTGTTTTTGTCATCAGACATTAGTGCCAAACACAAAGTTTATTAAAGATATTTGCCATATCCATGGAGTGATTTGAACCCTTTTAAAATTTGCTCATCAATGACTTAATGCATAATAAGTAGCTGATTAAAATTATTTCAGAATTGGCATATAAAATATGTGGCCATTACAGCCGTCTTTTCAGGACTGGGAAAAACTCCTGCTGAAGCTACAGCTGGAAAATAATTTGCTGAAAAATCGGCTGAAGCGGGAGGTTCCAGCTCATTGAAACTCAATTTATTATATGCTTAAATGACTTCTGGAACAGTGGAATATGTAGGCAGCACAACTAGACAAGGCGAGTTCTGTGCTGATAACAAATGTGTAAAACTCCAGTACCTATCGGAGAAGCGATAGCAGCCAAAACTCTATCCTTGCCAACTAGTAGAAAATGTGAACATGCTGTTAGATAATTAACATTTTTCTTATTATGCAGGATTGGGTAGTGAATATGTAGCCCAGCGTTTTTCCCCCCTCTGAATAAGTTACAACTTGAAAAAACATATGATCAAAGCAAAGCACAGTTTTCTGAGAAACTTTGTGCTACACGCTGTAAGATTATACTCTATTAGCTTGTGGCTTGGGTGTTCGGGCAGCTATTTAACATCTTGATTCACATTTGCTGAAAGTATAGGAGACTGCAGTTCTGTGGTAACACGAGCAGGGACATGAGTTAATAGGGTGGTAGCGTAGACACTTTATCTGGCACAATTCCCTTGAACTTAATAGTAGAAAAACTTGTTATGTTGATGTAACCAACTCACTGTATCTTACTGTTATCTGTGTATAGATAACAGAACTGTAAAAAGTATAAAATGTAACTTCAAAGTGGCCAGTGATAAGAATTAACAATATTTTGAACACCCACATCCTTTTGGATGAAATAGTTTTATAGTTAATTTGCCTTTTTAATATTTTTATGTAAAATGAAATGTAACTATTTCCTGCTGGTGGCCAACAAGACGAGAAAGTGATATGATCTAAACCTTTCTAGATATTACAAGTGGTTGAATATTCACCACAACTATTCATTATATAGATAATTAAGAATACATTTGCAAATGGGAATTATGTTTTTACCTTTTTCTTTACCCCAGTAGATATATAAATTTGAAGATAATCCTCAGCATTCAGAAAGGTGGGATTATGATACATTCTGTTTTGTCATTGCCCACAGGGTTTGGCAGAGACTAAATTCTAAACTAGTTTTCAGTAAATAGTTCTTGGAATCAGTTAAATGTGTACTTATTTTCTAGTTTCTCAAGATGGAAAGAACCCAGTGGTGATCCTATTATTTTCTCTCTCTCTTTTCCTCATCCTTTAAACAATCTTTGCTCTCTAAACTTAAATGCATAGCCAAGAAAATCATCATAATGATGAACTATTCATCATGGACCTCAGTACAGCCATTGATATCATCTATTGCCTCCATGTTGATGGTGATGACAATTAGAACTTCCTTCAATTGCTTTGCTTACTTTCAGAAAGCAAAGATCAGGATGTTAAGTAGCTAGACAAACATACCCACCATAGGTTATATAGCTGCAACTGTAGTATATATATCATACAGAATGACATCTTTTTTTTTTTGGCCAGGGCTGGGTTTGAACCCACCACCTCCAGCATATAGGGCCAGTGCCCTACTCCTTTGAGCCACAGGTGCTGCCCCAGAATGACATTTTTATAAACATTTTTCTTAGAATACTGTTTTATCATGATCATCAACATCCCCCCTTTCCTCTTTATAAATTATTGTGCATCTACCATAGAACTGATTCTCTACCAAGACATGAGTCCTCACCATCTGGTCTAGCTACATTCCCCCTGCCCGAGTCTGGCAGCTTCACTGGCCTTTGTTCAGTTCATTAGTCTCTGATCCTCTCATTTAAGGCAGAGGATGCTGGACGCTCAACATGCATAGTTCCCTTCTGTATCACCTGCTATTCCCTTGATAAGACTTACTCATATTCCGTGTTTTGCCTTTTAATTTTATATTGTCACAGAGACATCTACATTCTCTGACAAATACAGATTCCCTAATCCTCTCTTTGCAATTAATTAGGTAATTTTTTATTTAATGCTGTTTCCTCTGTGAAAATCAAGCTTCCTAAGGTTTAAGTCTATCTAACTTGGGCACTGAATACTCTTTGCCTAGAATAACACAGTTTAATAATCACCTTGAATATATAAACCATCTAATTAATCACCTTATTTAATTCTACCAATTCCTTCTCTGGTAAGTATGATTATGTTTAACAGATACAGCAGTACATGGTCAGACAGGTTACATAAATTGCCTATTTGTAACTGTAAGTAAGAGAAGGATTCTAATGATAAGTCAGCTGTTTGACTTTCAATTCCAAAATCTTTAGCCCACAGTATGGTTGTTGAGTATCTGCTGAGACATTTATATACCTAACATCTAATGAACCCCATTGTGTTAAAAGTGGGATTCAAGGATGGCTAAGACTTCATCCTTGCCTTCAAGCAGCACTGAGTCTACTGGAAAAAAAATTCAAAAACCTCAACATTTTCCTATAGGCAAATAATCCAAATTTTGAACATTTTCTGTTTTAACACAGCAGATAAGGTCCATCTTCAGAGCATTTCTGGAGCACTGAAGTCATTAAAACAGGACATCATAATTTTGATGCTAAATGAAAAAAATGAGGAATATATGAAAAAGATAATTTTGATTACAATAACAAGATTAGGAAGCAAACACCTTGCACTTTCATGATGATGACCGGAGACCAAAATTTGTCAACCTAAGATATTAAATCAATTTAAGTTTGATTCTAAAATTTGAGAATAATTGAAAAAATTATTTATTTAGTGATATATGTGATCAATACATATAAAATAATGCATTTTATAATATATAATGTAGTAAACTGATAATGAAATCATCTCGTTCCTGTTTTATCTCCCTTAACAATAGTGATAGTGAAAATACTAATAAAAGAGTACTAATATTTTTCTTTAATTTATTACATTTTCTTTTAATTTTCCAAAGTGTTTTATTTGTTTGAAAAATGGAAAGTGAGCCTTAGGAATGGTAAGTACCATGAATACATTTTGGGATTCAGACAGAATTCCCAGCGTATAGTCTATTTCCTTTCAACATTACAGCAAATCTCCTGAAATATCCAGCATCTATTTTTAAAGAATTATGACCATATTATTTAATATTCTACTTCTGACATTAAAAAACTGGTTAGGGTAAAAATAAAATACCCTCTTTCACCCTCTGTCACCCAGATTTTACTTTCCTTAGAAGGATTAATAATATACTTTCTTGTGGCTTTTCCCAGAGCTTTTGTTGCATGCATTTGTAGAAATACAGAATATAGAGTTTAGGCCTTTTATGTGGGTGTGTGTGTCTATGAATGGTTTTACATAAATGTTCTGGAATAATGGTTCTGTGCTTTTTTAAAGTTCAAATTATCTCAGAGAAATTCCTTTATATATAAAAATATGCATACATATCTATAACAAATGTTATATGTCTTTTAAACCTATGGATATATTTCACTATATATATTTCAAGCCTATGGATACTATCTTACAACAGATAATAGATATACTAAGACACATTCATGGAATTTCCTATACTTCCTTTTTTATTCAGATAATAAGAATAGTGAACATCTTTTGACTTTCCTAAAGCATAAGTATTTCCCTGTTGAAGATGTACAAGCAGAATTGCTGAATAAAGGGGATATACTTTTAACATTTTGACAGATACTTGTAGATTGTGTTTCAAGTACAAATGAGGGTTGATTTTCTTGTCTTGGCCAACATTAGATATTTTCATTCTTTCAGATGTTTCAGTGATTTAAGTTGTACTTTTCAGATCATTTGTAATTCTGAGCCATTTGAATTTTTCCCGTTATAAATTTCCTGTTCAGGGCCAGGCATGGTGGCTATAATTTGAGTACTTTGGGAGGCTCAGGTGGGAGGATTGATTGAGGCCAGGAGTTGGAGACTGACCTAAGCAACATAGTGAGACCTCACCTAACAAAAAATTAAAAAAATTAGCCCAGCACAGTGGCAGTTAGCCTGTAGACCCAACTACACGGGAGGCTGAGGCAGGAGGAAAGCTTGAACTAAGATGATGCCCCTGAACTGTAGCTCAGGCAACAGAATAAGGCAATGCCTCCAAATCAATCAGTTAATTAATTAATCAATTTCTGTTCATATTTTTATTAGTTTGGTTTTTATTCTGCTGAATTTTAGGAGTTCTTTATATATTCTAAATCTGTGTCTATGTATGCAAGACAGATACAGAGCCATATGTGTATGAGAGAGGCAAAGAGAAATGTAAATATTTCCTTTTGTACATTTATTTTATTAAATGTTACATTGCTCAGTGAAGAGCTGGTTAATTTTAAATAATGATAGTACCAGATATTCAATATTAGAAAAATAATAGATGCTGGACTGTACTTCTCATATTTCTCCATATCTTTCTTAAATCCTCCCTGATAGGAGTTGATATTTATACTTAAAAATCATGAAAACCGAGGCCTGGTGGATGCTGAAAGTCAGATATTAGGAAATAAAAGAGTCAGAGTTTTGAGCAGGTTATGCTGGCTGTCCTCATGACATTGTGCTACTAATAACAACATAGATGATAGAGTTTGCTACTGTTTCCCCAAAAATAAGACACTGTCTTATGTTTATTTTTTCTCAAGAAGACATACTAGGGCTTATTTTCAGGGGATGTCTTTTAAGTATAATACAACAATCTACATTTATTCAAATATGGTTAAGTCATCTTCTTCTGGGAACCTAAAAGGGGGAGCCGATCTTGTTGGTGGGGCTGGCTCTAGTGATGTGTGAACTCCTTTCCCTTAGCCATTTGCATGTGTACAATAGGATGCCTGGGACCACAGTTACCTGTGCAAGTGTGAATGGCTTAGAGAAAGGAGCTGTAGTAGATAAAAGGTATTTCAGTCTTTCTTACCTCTCTGCACCTATTTGCATGCCCACACCCATCACTAGGTCTTATTATCAGG
>CAUYQV010070977.1:0-53912 GCA_963574575.1 Galagoides demidoff | reverse complement strand
CTCAAGCTATCCCCCTGGGTAGAGTGCCATGGCATCACAGCTCATAGCAACCTCCAACTCCTGGGCTCAAGCGAGTCTCCTGCCTCAGCCTCCCAAGTAGCTGGGACCACAGGCGCCCGCCACAACGCCCAGCCATTTTTTGGTTGCAAACATCATTGTTGTTTGGCAGGCCCAGGCTGGGGATTTGAACCCGCCACTTTAGGTGTACGTGGCCTGTGCCTTAGCCGATTGAGCCATAGGCGCCGATCCGATGCTTGGGTATTTTCAAAAGCTTTGTCTTCAATGTCTGAGATCCTTTCTTCTGCTTGGTGCATTCTAGTACCACAGGATTCTACTGTATTTTTCAGATCTTTGATGGCTGCAATCTCTTGCTTCAATATTTCAAAACCTTTGGTGGTTTTGTCCCTGAATTTGTTGAATTCTTGAGTGAACTTTTATAATGCTCCTTGAATTTCTAATTCTATCTTTGCCTCTATTCGATTAATCTTATTTATAATCCAAATTCTGAATTTGATTTCTGACATCTTAGTCATCTGTTTATGAACGGGATCTTCAGTGACATCTGCCACATCCTTTCTTGGGGAGGGTTGATCTACTCTGGTTATTCATATTACTGGAGTTTTTCTGCTGATTCTGCCCCAAGATGATTTTACCCTGTTTGGCTTTTCCCCTTGAGCTTTGTCTGGGCCCTATACTGTGTTACAGCCTGAGAGACTGGGGACCTGCTTGGTGTGGTGTGGCTAAGTGGCTCTGTCTTATTTTTAGCTGGTCTCTGTCCTACCCTAGTGAATCAGTTACTCTTGGTTGAAGTCTCAGCTGTGGAGAAATACCAGCAATTAAGCCACCCCACCCCCCACAAACAACAATTGGGCAAGGAAAATCAAACCTTCCCTCAACCATATACCCAGGGTGCTACTTTGGATAGTCCTTGGGTGATTTGCCCAGTTCAAGGGGTCCAAATCAGTTGTCCCAGTCAGCACTGGTCTCAGGTGGGAGAGTTCAAAAAGTCTCCGACAACTAGATAGGAAGGGTCTGCTAGCAACTCAGATATGACTCCAATACTCCATGAGGGCAGAAAGACCCACCCAGGAAATGAATTAGTCTGGGAAGGTTGATGCCTCCTTCCCCAACTTGCACCCAGTCACTGGTAATCCCACAGGGCTGTGACCCAGTTCACTCCAGTGAGCAATTGTTCCCAGGGTTTATGACTCCCTGAGTCACCAGGAGATCTGTGTCCAGCAGGGGGACCTTGGGTGTTTAATATAGGCTGGGGTAGTTCACTCAGTTCCAGCCCCATGCCTGGTTGATGTTTCTGGCATTAAAGGACAGAGCAACTTTACAGAATTTGTTGCTGTCCCAGCTAAATTCCTCTGCAGGTCAGACACCACTAGAGCTGATAAAAAACTCAGCCCTGGGCAGCAGGCAATTAGAGTTTACCCTCAGGTGTCAATTCCAGCCTCTGCCCGCCCAATGCCTTTGTCCCAGCTATATTCCCCTGAGGGCTAGGTGCTATTGTGGTCAGATAAGCAGTCTTCTGGTTCATCCCCTCCCTGTAAGTCTGTGAGCTGCACATATTCTAGTCCCTGCACTCTGTCCAAGTTGGTATCACTCTTAAGGCTTCTCTTTACTCACAGAACTTCCCAAATCCACTCTGCTGGTGGCTGCCACTGGAGAAAATGCCTGGAACCTTTGGTTGCCCAGAGAGACAGGACATGTCCTTCTGGAATGGCCCCAGGGATGTGAGCCTTTCCTGCAGCTGTGGCTGCTGCTCTACAACTCAGGATATCGCAGCCCCTGTATTGTTCACTCTCAGCTGACTGTCCTTTCCTTGCTCCTATGCCACAGAGTCAGCACAGACCAGCACCAGCCCTTTCCCCCTCTACTCCTCTCAAGAAAATGCTCAAGAATCTGGACTCCAAGGGTAACAAACCTCCAGACCTCTGGGTGAGAATGGGGGAGAATCCTGGGAGTTCAGAGTTGCAGGTAGAGAATATATACAGTTTTATACAGTTTTATAGTTTTATGCCTGGCAGGAGAGTGCTGTGGCACCTTAGTAGGGGTAGGAGGTCCAGTTTTTAGGGGGTCTCTCTGGGATACAGTGGGAGGATGTTTGAACTCTGTTAGCTTTTTTGTATGGACTAAACTGAGAGCCCTTCTTGTGGGGGAGGGGACACCCATCTGCTTGGTGGTAAATTTTGTACCCTTTGATTGTATTTTTGGGGTTGCAGCTTGGCTCAGCAAGGATGATGTGTATTCTTCAATCTTCTCTCTTGGCTCTGCTCCAAACTATCAACTCCCTTGCTAAACTTCTGTCCTTTTAGTCTCCTTCTTGAAATGAGCCTCTGTGAAAAGCTGACTGCAGTCTGCCATCTTGCCTCTGCCCCCCAATTCACATATTTTAAAAAATGATAACATACTTTCACAATGTTTTGTAGTTATAATTTGATCTTTGCAATTGGCCTGTATGTAGAAATACAAAACTGTGTGCTTATCTAGGTCTCATTTCCGGTTTGATAAAATCTATGTGTTTCATTTAATGCATATGACTTGCTCCAGTGCTCTGTGAGGGCAGAAGGAACCAGTGAGCAAGTGAATTAGTCTATCTCCACCCATAAGTCTTTATTTCAAAAGGAATTTCTGATCAAAGTATTTTCTATTAGGTAGATGACAGCACTGGTCTTAACTAAGAGGTCTGATATCTACCTACTACATCTAAGTATGTAAGTAAATATAAGTGGTCTTTGACTTAACTTACAAAGCACTTTGTTACAGCTTTAATCTTCAAATGTACCTACACTGTGGCCACATGTAGCTCATGCCTGTAGTCTTAGCAATATGGGAGGCCAAAAAGGGAGGACTGGTTGAGGCTGGGAGTTTGAAACTAACATAGAGAGACCCCATAGCTACAGGAAATTAAAAAATTTTCCTGGCATAGACTACACCTGAAGTCCTAGCAACTTAGGAAGCTGAGGAAGGAAGATCATCTGAGCCCAGGAGATCAAGGCTGCATTGAACTATGATCATGTTATAGTGCTCCAGCCTGGGTGACAGAGTCAGTGTCAAAACAAACAAATAAAAACAGAAGCAACAACAAATATACCTAAACTGTGAAGTTTGGAATCTGTGAATATGTACTACTTACTAGTTGCTTTTATGGCTATGTTCAGCAAGGTTGAGATATTGTATTATGTTGTTTGAATGCTGGTAATTTCAGAAACACCACAATTTCAAAGATTTATATTTACTGTTGTGGATAACAGTTGGTACTTGTAATTTATTAATGAGGTTCATAAGTTATTGGTATCCTTTACCTTTCCAACACCTGGCACTTTTGAATGATGAAGCATTTCAGGTGTAGAACATTCTCAAGGTCTATTAAGTAATATTGAAGGGGAAATGAACAATGATGTGTACAGTTGAATCGTTTAGGCTTCAAAATGTCATGAGCAAGCCAAGTATTCATCAATAGGAGAACGAATAAATAAATTGTGGTGCATTAATTCAATCTGACATTACAGAGCTATGAAAGTTGTTGGATTGGCACTATGTTGATATATCATGTAGTATTTAAACAAAAAGAAGAATGTTGGAGACGACTTATAAAGTACAATGCTATTGCATAATTATTTTTACAAAGGTCAAGACAGATAAACCTAAAAAATAAATCAAGAAAAAATTCAAATATAATAAAATTATAAAGGAAAGAAATGTTAAACATAAAGTTTAGAATAATAAACATTGACATCACCTAGAGTATGAGGGGGATGATTGGCGGGGAACACATGGGGAGATTCAGTGGACTAGGAAATGTTCTAGTTATTAAGCTGACTAAGGGGTACACAGATCTTGGACATATTTTTATTATCATTTATGCTTGCGAATTTTAATTTTTCAGATATTTTATGCATTTTATATGTATGTTACATATAGTTTCAAATACATGAAGTATCATAAAGCAAATAATAATGTATGTTTCTTTTTTAATTTACCAAGTTTATATTACATCTTTTGATTAGCATAATGAAAGATAAAGAATTTTGTGTGACTTCAGTTACATTTCCCTTTTGCCATCACTTCTTCCTCCCTGTACATTGATTTGTATTAGATTATTATCTTTGTGTTGCCAAGGATTATAACAACATTTTCTATCTAAAAGTAAAGATGGAGCCTGAATATTTTACTGCAATTAAACACTATGTTTATGTTTTTATAACTGTAAGAATATCATATTATACACAGTAAAACCATGTAATGTGGTTGCAATATAAAGTGACTGTGCACTCTACTGCTTGAAAGTGAACTTTGAAGAGTTATGCTCCCCTGAATTGTCTTTAATTTTTAAAATTTATTAGTAATTGTCAAACTTGGTTGCACATTAGAGTTACCGTGGGGAGTATGAAAAATGTTAATAACTGAGTTTCACCTTTAGAGATTTCGATTTTATTTTTTAGCCAGGGTTGGGGTTAGGCATTTTAGTACAGGGGTATAAAATCTTCATGTTGATTCTAATCTGGTCTATATCATGATTCATTGGTAGTATTCATGTTTTCTCCCCCCCCACTTTTTCTTTTTAACATTTCTTCTTTTAATTTCTCCTGAATTTTATTCAAGGAAATTTTTCCTTTTTGTGTGTGGTTTATAAATTTCTGAGTACTTGCCAGTGTGAAAATATCTTTTTTTTTGACTTATATTATTTGATTGACAGCTTAGGAGAGCATAGTTCTTTTTTTTTTTTTTCGGTTTTTGGCTGGGGCTGGGTTTGAACCCACCACCTTCAGCATATGGAGCTGGCACCCTACTCCTTTGAACCACAGGCACTGCCAACATAGATATTTCTTAAGGCAAAAAAAAAAATCATTTAAAGAAATTATATTTAGACATCCACTGGTGCTGATGAAAAATCTAATGTCAGTTTGCTTTCTTATTTATATAGATACTTTATGTTGATTTTTTAAAGCTTTTAACATTTTGTCTTCATTTTTGAAGTTTTAAAATTTCAACAATGTGCCTTGCTATGGGTATTTATTTTTCTTAGTTAGGTAGTTTCTTTCAGTGTGAATACTGTTATTATCTTTTATTAGTTCTAGGATATATCCTTTGGTTTTCTTATAAATCCCTTGTTCCTCTTATCTACCTCTGTTCTTTATTTCTGAAACTCTGTTACAGAAATGTCCAACAGAATGAAAATGAAAGACATTCATGTAATTTTACGTTTTCTAGTAATCACATTTAAAAACTGAAAAGTAGCTTGCAAAAATAATTTAAACCAATTTAAATTTAACCAGTAAAATAATTTAAATTTTATTTAATTGCATATAAAATTTATCATTTTAACATGTAAACACTATATTTATTGAGAAATTTGGCATCTTGTAATTTTTTTAGTATTATGTCTTTGTATATTTTAAGCTTCCTCTTGTTTATTTTACACTTATGACACATCTCAATTTGAGCTAGACACATTTAAAGTATTTAAGAACCACATGTGGCTTGTGTATTGAATAGCATTATTGCTCTATTATGAGGATGTTGGTTCACTTGGATTATTTTCCTTGTCACTTACTTTTTCAGGATATATTCTAGTTCTTTAAGCCCCTAACTGGGATGATTTCAAATTTTAACTTTCAAATTATCAGTTGAGATTTAAGTATTGTTCATTTTACTATTTATTTAGTCCTTTTCTCTTTTTCTCTCCTCTCCCTCTTCCTCTCACTCCTCCTCTCCCCCTTCTTTTCTTCACATCCCTCCCTTCCTCCCTCCTACATCAAACATTCATTTGCAAAGAATTATGTCATAGCATTCTATCTTGTTTATGAATGTAATATTGCCTTACATCTATCTTTGGGGAACGTTTATTTTCATTCCATATCCATGAATGAAGTATGAATGAATGATTGATTAGCACAGGTGATGGGCATGCCCCTGGGAAGGATGGCATTGTGTTTCATATAAATGGCACATTAATAGTTATGGAACAAGGCACATTTTCTTAAGCAATGAGAATTCTATCTAGAGCAGTGGTTCTTAACCTGTGGGTTGCAACCCACAGGAACTGTATCAAAGGTTTGTGGATTTAGGAAGGTTGAGAACCACTGATCTAGAGTCTGTGTGTGTGTGTGTGTGTGTGTGTGTGCGCCTGTGTGAATCCCTGCCTGGGGAAGGGGGAAAGTGTCTTTTTAATTTTTTTTTAATATATTGTCTTTAGTTTTATAGTGCCTGACAGTTAGGAAACATTCAGTAATTTGAATTAATAAATAATTGTTGTTTTTATTCTTTTTTAAATTTTATCACAGTTAAATATATGTCAAATATAACTGTGTTTGTGTGGTAGATATGTACATAATATCCACGTGCAATATCAAATGTAAAAGTCATTGATATTGACTCTTTTCATAAAACACAGTAAAGTTAGTTAATTTATTTTACCTCTTTTCCCACTTTTTCCACTTCCTCTTATTGGCATGTCCCAGTCCAGTATTAATAATTTATTATGAGTATTGCAGGTTTCTTTTGAGATTTATAAAATATCCATCTATTTGTCCTCATTATGAGTAAGGTCATTGACCTTGTACATTTATTCAGATTTGATGCTATCTGTCTGGCCTTTCTTTTCACAATTTAACCACTGAACCAATTAGAATTTCTATATTCTAATTTGGGTTTCCTGTGAATGATTTCGTTCCCAGGGTTTTCCACCTTTATGTGGGTGTGAAATGATGAAAACAGCAATGCTCTATTTTTTGATGTGTTTGTTTCTTTAGGACAATGTCTTTAATGATGTGTACAGTTTTTGAATCACATTTCTTTGTTCCCAATACAGTGTAAATCTATATCTTGGCATCTAACAGTGCTTAGGAGAGGAGTCAGAGACTGGCTTTATTTTAGTTTCTTTCTTTTTCTGAAAGACATTAAGGTTTAGAAGGGCACAAAGATGTTTGAAGCATCTACAATATCTCAGTAGTTTCTTATGTTCCAGAAGTTGATTGCATAATTTTTATCGTTTGATAACTCAGTAAGTGTTATTAACACTGTTCCACAGATGAAAATAATGGTCCCAATGATGAATTAACTCCCAAGGTCTTGAAGCTAATAAAGGATGAAATTAATAATTAAGTGTCTCTTTTTAACTCCAAAGCTCATTCTTTCTTCCTCAAGGGTGTTGGCATTCCTGCCATCATTTTTTTTCTCTAAGATATTCTCTTCATGATTTGAAATACACTTTCTCAGAGTTCAGACAAGTACCCGTGTTTTAGAACTTAGCAGTTTGAAACTTATATTTTGCTATAATTAACATGCAGAAAGTTTCATAAACTTCTTCCCCAATCCTCATCATTTAATGTTATTGCCAGAGCTACAGCCATCATTTATTTATGGGTCACAAGAAGCATGACAGAGCAAGAGGGAAGGTTCAAGTTCACAGACATCATTTGGCCACACCTAGTTGTTGTCTCAATGATAATTTTTCAGTGGTCCATAGTACTTTCGAAGTATGGACAGAGGAAACAGAAGACAATTGGGGTTTGGCAGAAATTCTTATAAACCTCACCATAGCCTATCAACAATTATATTAGAGTATGAATTATGTCTTAGGCCCTGTAAGTCACTAGGGATAGAACTACAAACAGGGAAGAGCATGGTACCCATCCTTATACAGCTCAAAACCTAGTGGGGGAAGCTCTTAAATAAATAGTGAGGCTAGTGACTATACAATTATAGTCAAGGTAATGCTACTATGAGAATCTTTGCAAAGATGTAAAAATAACCTGAGGTGTCAAGGGGGAATTCTAGGTGAAAGTCGCTTAAATTAAGGCCTCAGATATAAGAAAGACTTGGCCAAAGGAAGAGGCATCAACATTAATTATTGAGTTCCATCTATATAATATGCCAAATATAAGGTCAGGAATCAGAGAAGTAAAGGACAAGGCTATTGTATGGAATCAGTTTAGGATGTAGTGAGTCTCACAAGAAATAAATATACATATAATAGCAACATTTCAATAACGCCTATGAAAGTGGTACACTTAGCAATGATTAGAATCTTAGAGGGCATGGCCAGGGGACTGAGCTTAGGGAAGTTTTCCTACGAAAGTTGGTGAATCAGCTGAGTTCTGACAGAGACAAGAAGCTGTCCACTTGAAGAACAATAAGACAACTACTCCAAGCAAAAGTCTCAAAATCATCAGAGGCTGGGATGACAAGACAGCAGGCTGATATCAGGAAGTAAATCCAGGCAAAGATCTTCTTGAAAGCGCCCTGATTAATTCAGGGGTCTCTAATGGGTTCTGATCTTTTATCTATTTTCTATCACCACATAGCTTTGGCTTGCCTCCAGTCAGGAGAGACGTAGCTTCATATTTTGCATGTATTCATTTTATGCAAAACATTTTAATAGAAGCTTCAGCATTCTGAGAATACCTCATCATAAGAGATGGTTCTGCACTGCTGCGTGTTAAAATGAATGACTGTGTGCAGCCCTCATTCCGTATCTGGGAGATTCCTCTGTAGATCCATATTTAGTTAGGTTTATTGAGTTTGGTTCATATTATTAACATTATTACAGGACTAATAATGGAATAATGGATGTGTGCTTCATTCTTCACTGGCAGGGCATTCTAGTTCTGAGTCTAGCAATTACTCAAGAGATATTTTCAATAAAATATCCCATGTATAACCTTTAGTGGAAAATAAAACACTTCTCTGGCATAAACATTTAAGTCTACAGAAATGAATTTAACTTGGTGACTAATGAGGTATTGAATAATGACCCAGACCTTTGAAGAAAAGGTTAGGGGAGAGAGAACTCAGAATTGGGACCAGAAACTCTTGATGAAGCACATGGCTTCCAGGAAGCCTAGTTATCATGAAGAAGATCTAATATATCAGCTGAATAAGAAACCTCCTGAGCCTCAGGTTTATATCTGGAGTTTGTTTAGGATATGCTTTGGCCCTAATTCCACTTCTCTGCTCTATTTCCACAGCATAGTATGAAGCAGGAATAATGGAACAGGTTTGGAAGACAACTGTGAACCTGCTTTAGCCTTTATGATTCAGATGACATTGGAGGGAGGAGAGGACTTGTTGCTGCTGTTGATTTTATCTGGATGGCTTAAAATCTCAGAAAAAAAACATGATTTTTCCGTCCCCAATATGACTTATATAGTTAGGGTATCCTCATATTTTACTCAAAAATTTAGAGAAATCTAAATTTTTGGACTACAAAATTTTGGACTACTACTAAATTTTATGGACTACATAGGGGGAAGAAGTCATCTAGGCTACCTCATCTCTACTCTCATTCCAACCAACAACTTAGACTCCTCAAGTTGTTTTCTACTGTTTTGTTTGTTTGTTTATTTATTTTTAAAATATGGTGTCTTAGAGAATAATGAATAATGAACAACGTTTAACAGTGTGGGTTACTAAAATGTAACTTCAGTACACACAGAAAGGAAGTCTTAGAGGATTTACTGATTCAATAAATCTATATTAAACAGCTATTATGGGTAGGACTTGTTTCAACAGTAGGTAAGAAAGAAAAAATCCCTAACAACATGGAATATACATCCTAGTGTTTAACCACAGTCTAGGCAGTTTGTAGGATTGAGAAGGAAAATTTTGGCAAAGTGAGACTCCTTTACATCATGGGACCTTTTTGTATTGTATTTGTGTTCAGAGGTTGGAGAGTGCAAGGCAGGTGCATTTAGATGACAGGTGTGATGGAAGGCTTCTGTATAGGAAACCATAAAAAGAACTTGAGCCAAGATATGAATATGTCTGAAATACCCAGGAATGGATTTTAAAAGTGTGGTATATAAATATGATGGAATATTAGTCAACCATAAAAAATAACGAACTCCTATCATTTGCAGTAACATGGATAGACCTGGAGAACATTATGTTAAATGAAATGAGCCAGGAGCAGTGCGGCAAATACCACATGATCTCACTTATATGTGGAATCTAAAACAATTGAACTCACCAGTGATCACTGAAGGCTGCAGGGAGGGTGTTGGGTGAGGAAAGAAAAGCCTTATAGTTAAGCCTCCATATAGTTAAGAGTAATATATTATCTATTTTAAAACAGCTAAAAGAAAGGATTTTAAATGTTTTCACCACAAAGAAATGATAAATACGTCAAGTGATTAATATGCTAATTAGCCCAGTTTGATATTTCACAATGTATGTCAAAACATCACATTGTATCCCATAAAGATATGCAATTATGATTAATCAATTAAAAAAATGTTTTGTTGTTTTTTTTAGAGAAGGGAACTTGACCGGAGATATTCCCATGGTGGACCCTTGCTATCAAGTCAAATTTAATCTGACTTTACATGCTTATTTGAATTTTGCTATCCTTTAGCCTTTCCTAAAATCTCATTTTACTTATTTATTTATTTATTTTTTGAGACAGAGCCTCAAGCTGTTGCCCTGGGTAGAGTGCTATGGCATCACAGCTCACAGCAACCTCCAACTCCTGGTCTCAAGCGATTCTCCTGCCTCTGCCTCCCAAGTAGCTGGGACTATAGGCGCCTGCCAAAATGCCTGGCTATTTTTTGTTGCAGCCATCATTGTTGTTTGGCAGGCCCAGCCGGATTTGAACCCTCCAGTTCAGGTGTATGTGACTGGCACCTTAGCAGCTTGGAGGCAGGAGAATTGCTTGAGCTCAGGAGTTGGAGGTTGTTGTGAACTGTGATGCAACAGCACTCTACCCAGGGCAACAGCTTAAGGTTCTGTCTCAAAATAAATAAATAAATAAATAAAAATAAAGTATCATTTTAAACTACTTATTCTTTTCTAGGTTTTTGGTTAACTTGCTGCTCTTGTCCCATTAAAGTAGCTTATTCTTTCTATGATCCTTGTCTCCAGGGATAGATAAGACAACATAACTCAAAATGAAAAAGGGGTTTCAAAATGAAGAAGTGTGTTTCAAAAGCTTAGGTCCTTAGGAAAAGTAAAATTACAACAAAGCCAGGTACAGTGATGTGTGTAATCCCAATTACTCCAGAGGCTGAGTCAGGAGGACATATTGAGCTCAGGAGTACAAGAACCACTTGGACAAATAATAAGCCCACATCTCTGGGAAGAAAAAGTTAAAAATTTAAAGTCACTTACAACAAAGAAAGGTAGGAAAATTGGGAAGATGAAGCAAGAGCAATTGGGGCAGAGAGATCAATTTCCTAAGACTGGCCATTCTTCTGGATAAATGTTGGGAGGAGACAAAATTCCCAGACTGCCTTGTGGGATCTGAGATGACTTGAGTCAGTTGTGGCGTAAAGCTCCTTGAGAACATGGGCAGATACTGGAAAAGAAATGTCTGAATGAGGCATTGGGGCTGAGATGGTCCTAAATAAGCTCACAGTTTCCCAAGCCCCTGCATGTTATCAAAGTAGCAAAATGGTTACTTTGCACTGCAGATGGAAAAGGCATAGTAGAGAGAGCTGCCAGACCTGATGGTGCCATGAAAACAGAACTGAGTGTCATCTCAGTGGTCAGTTCACCACGGACCAGGAGTGAGGAGAGGTATCAAGAGGATTCATGTTTGGTCAACTTATACTGAGCACCTGGTCCTGTTTCCCTTCCCACCTAGACTCCTTAATAAGCACACAGATATTCTGATGTCTAGTATCTACACAGACTTCTGTGGCAGAGACGTAACTACAATTGAGAAAAATTCTAAATAGAAAAAGAAAAGGTAGGAAAGAAGGTGAGAAGGAGGAGAGAAGGGATAAAAGAAGGCAGGAAGGAAGAAAAGAGGAAGATTAGAAGGAAGGAAAGGAGGGAGGGTGGTAGGGTTTTCCAATTTACTGGCATACAGTTGATTATAATACTCTCTAATGATCTTCTGAATTTTTGTAGCATGAGTTGTAATGTGCCTTTTGTCATCTCTGATTTTATTCATTTGAGTCTTCTCTCTTTTTATCTTGGTCTGGATAAATGTGTGCCAATTTTGTTTATCTTTCAAAAAAACTGACTTTTTCTTTTGCCAATCCTTTATAATTTTTTGTTTCAATTTCATTTGTTTCTGCTCCAATCTTTATTATTTATTTTCTTATACAAATTGGGGGTTGGGTTTTTTTCCTAGTTCTTAAGTTCTTAACTTTATTTAAAGTTTTCCTACTTTTTTAGTGGGTACTTATGCTAGAAACATTTCTTTTACTACTGCTTTTACTGTATCCATACATAGGTTTTGATATGTCATGGCTTCATTTTCATTTCTTTCAGGAAATTTTAAAATTTCTTTCTCAATTTCCTCATTGAACCACTGGTCATTCAGGAACATGTTGTTTAATTTTCATGTGTTTATATATTTTCCAGTGTTTCTTCTATTTTGATTTCTGTTTTTATTTCATTGTGGTCAGAGAAAATACTTCATATGATTTTGATTATTTTTGAACTTTTAAAAACTTGTTTGTGGCCTAAAGTATGATCTATCCTTGAGAGCAGCTCATTTACTGAGGAGAAGACTATGTATTCTGCAGCTATTGAAGGAAACGTTCTTTAAATTTCTATTAGGGGCCTTTGGTGCATTGTACAGATTACACCTGAAGTTTCTTTGTTGCTTTTCTGTCTAGAAGGTCTGTCCAATGTTCAAAGTGGGGTGTCAAGGTCTTGAACTATTTTTGTATTGCCATCTCATTCTCCCTTTAGCTCTGGTATTTTTTTCCTTACATATGTGGGTGCTTTGTTTTGGGTGCCTGTATGTGTATATATTTATAATCATTAAATCTTCTTGGTGACTTGATCCCTTTATCATTGTATAATGACCCTTGTCTCTTTTTACATTTTTTTTGAAATATATTTTATCTGATAAAAGTATAGTTCTTTCTTCTCTTGTTTGGTTTCTATTTTCATAGAATATCTTTTTCCATCCTTTTCTTCTTAGTCTATGTGTGCCTCTATAAGTAAAGTGTGTTTCTTATAGAAAACGTATAGTTGGGTCTTGTTTTTAATTCATTCAGCCACTCTATGTCTTTTGATTGAAGGTTTAGTCCATTTACATTTAATGTTATTAATAGATAAGAACTTACTTTTACCATGTTATCTGATTTCCTTCATTCTTTCCTTCCTTCCTTCCTTCCCTTCTGTATAAAAGTGATTCTCTCTAGTAGTGTGTTTTAATTTCCTGATATTTATTTATTTATTTATTTGTGTAGCCTTTGCATGTTTTTCTCTCATTGTAGGTTTTTGACTTGAGATTATCATGATGCTTATTAAAAGTCTTATAGCCAATTATGTTAAAAGATGATACTTCTGCTTAAAAAACAAACATACAAACAAGGGGAAATCTAAAAGAAACTATACTTTGACTCCACTCCAAACATATACTTTTTTGTTTTTTTTCCTTTTATATATTTTATATTCTTTATCTCTTAAAAAGTTGTTATAGTTATTATTTTTGTTGAGTTTGTATTTTAGTATTCCTACTCACGGGTGGCTTATATAACCAAATTAGTGATACAGTCTTCTGTATTTGCGTACTTACTGTTACCAGTGAGGTTTATACCTTTAGATGATTTCAGATGTTTGCTAACATCTCTTTATTATCAGATTGAAGAACTCACTTTGGCATTTCTTGGAGGGTAGATTTGTTTTTGATGAAATCCCCCTGCTTTTGTTTGAATGGAAAAGCCTTCACTTTTTGAATATATCATGGTATTCTCTCCTGGTCTGTGAGGTTTCTACTGAGAAGTCTGCTGCCCAATGAATTAGAGATTCTTTATGGTTTTTTTTTTTTCTTTTCTCCTGTTTCCCATAAGACCCTTACTTAATCTGTTGCCTTTAGGAGTTTGATTATTAAAGGTCTGAGGTAGTCATGATTGAGTTAAATCTGCTTCATATTCTATGACATAACTGTACCTGAATATTGATATCTTTCTCTAAGTATGGAATGCTCTCTGTTACTATTTTTTTTGAATAAACTTTCTACCCCAGTCCTTCCCACTGCTTCTTCTTTAAGAGCAATAACTCTTAGATTAGCTCTTTTTGAGGCTGTATTCCTGATATTGTAGGCATGTTTCATTCTTTTATATAATTTTTTCTTTGCTGAATGTATATTTTTTTACAGCTTATCTTCAAGATCACTAATTCTTTCTTTTCTTTGATCAATTTTACCTTTGAAAGACTCTGATGCATTTTTTAGTTTGTCAATTGAGTTTTTTAGCTCCAGAATTTCTAATTCTTATTATTTCAATATCTTTCTTCAATTTCTATGATAAGTTTATGAACTATTTCTCTCCGTTATCTTGAAATTCATTGAGCATCTTTAGAACAGCTCTTTTTCATTCTGTCTGAATGGTCACATATCTTTATCAATGTGGGATTTGTCACTGCTGCCTTATTTAGTACATTGCATAAGGTTATGTTTTTCTCTATTTTCTTGATGTTTGTGAATTTTTGTTGATGTCTTGGAAATAAATAGTTAGATGATTATTCCCATCTTCACAGTCCAGTCTTATTTGTATCCATCCTTCTTGAGAAGGCTTTCCATGTATTCAAAGGGAATTCAATGTTGTGATCTAAGTCTTTAGCCACTGCAGTCATATTAGCACTAGTGGGCACCCTAATGCCCACTCTAATGCTACAACTCTTGTAGACTCCTGGTGGTACTACCTTTGTGGACTTGGGTAAGATAAGGGAAAATTCCCTGAATTACCATACAAAGTCTCTCACTCTTTTCCTTCACTTTCCTTAAAATAGAATGAATCTCATTCTCTGTGCTTGGCTTCCTAGAGTTAAGGGGAGTGACATGAGCATTTCCTCATGGCACCATAGCTGGAATTGCACCAAGTTACACCTGAAGCCCACTCAATCTCACCCAAGGCCCACAGCAACTACAGCCTGGCCATCACTGATATTTAGTCAAGGCCCAAGGCTCTTTTGTCAGCAAGTGGAAGATACTACTAGGGCAGTGTTCCCTTCAGGGAAGTCGAAGTCTCTTCTGCACCAGGGTGGGTCCAGAAATGCCATCCAGGAAATAAGATCTGGAGTCAGAGGCTTCAGGAATCTGCTTGGTACTTAATTTTACTGTGGGTGAGCTGGTACTCAAGCTGCAAGACAAAGTCTTCTGTATTCTTCTCTTTCCTTTCTCCCAGTGGAAGAAGACTTTCCCTGAGCTGCATGGCTCAGGGCTGACAAATCACTGGCTTGGCCACTGTTTCTGGTATCTCACTCAATCATGGCCACCACAAGTTTACTGTCTCCTAGCCCAGTGAAGCTGCTGGAATTTCCCAATGACTGCAGTCACTGTGGCTGGACTGCTCACAAATTTATTCTGGGCTCTAGGCCATTTTCATCAGCTGGTAGTGAAGCAGGACCGAATGCAGGTTTCTATTAGTAGGATTAAGGAATCCCTTCTGGCCAGGCCTGGTCTACATGGGTCTCCTGTAGGGTGCTACAAATTCTGTCCTGTACTGTGTTTTCCTGTGACTGGATGATGCTGAGTTCCAATGCAACATGCCACAGCTGCTTCATTATCCTTCCCCCCATCTTCACAGGTTTTCTCTCTACCCAGCACTGGCATGGTGCTGCTGGGGAATAGGATGGGGTGCCATAAGTCAGTGGTCCCCAACCAATTTGGCACCAGGGACCTGATTCATGGAAGGTAATTTTTCTATGGACAGGCATGAGGTGGGAAAGGAGGTGGAGCTCAGGCAGTGATGCTGTACAGCCCAGTTCCTAACAGAATATGGACTAGTACCAGTACTAGTTCATGGCTTAGGGGTTGGCGACTCTTTCCTGACTTCTTCAGTGCCTCTTGATTTGACATATGTTAAAACCAGGTTCTGTGATCGCTAACCTTTGGTTCTTATGTAGGTGCTTTCTTGCATGGATAGTTTTGTGTGTTGTTTCTATGACAGGATGATCACTGGAAGGTTCTATTTGAGCATTGTGCTCTGCCTGTTCCCCCTCAACAAGGCTAGAGGAAAGTAATAACAAATATGTAAATAAAAAAGTCACACAGTAGATTAAGCCACTTTACATTTACACTCAATTTTCACGTATGTCACCACTTACCATATCCTTGCCCTATCCTTGGCAGATTATAAAATATGGATCCTGGGAATTAGGACTTAAGCAACCTTTAAATTGTTACTTCTAGCTTTTTGTCTAACTTCCCAAGTCAGTGTTTCAAACTAGAGTTATTTTAATTATAAGTAAATAAGCCATTTCTTTACCATAGCCAATGATATGGCAATAGGTCAGTGGGTGTTGGGAAGCATATGAAAAAGAAATGTATACTTTTAGTGTGTACTGGCAGTGATAAAATCACCTCTTAAATTCCTGGCATGTCCTGGGAATGTATATCTCATAATTATGTGATAAAACTTTTATCTGTCCTTACTTTAGTCTAATCATATCTCTAAGCACCTCTCTTTGAGTTTTTTAAAAATTATTCTCTCTTCTTGAATTATTAAGATCTGATAATGTTTAGTGAGGAACAAACCTAAAAATATATAAAAATGGAACATGGGAAGCTGTTATCAAAGGCTTTCTTAGATTGTTAAATGAAGTGAAAGGTTAAATAGAAAATCTGTTGGACTTAAACTATTGGGAGGATATGAATTTGTAGTGGCATTGAATCTACATTTTAAAATTTTACTTTTGAATTCTACATCTTAAAATGTCTTTGTGAATAATGAATTGTCAGGGCTGATAAAGAACACTGAGGTCAAAAGGAGAGGAAATAACTCTTTTATTTGTAATGGGGAACCAGAGCTTATGTTAGTTATCTGGGTTCATTGGTGATATGAATCTTGTGGGTTCATGGCATTTTGGACGAGGAGTAGAAGGAAAATCCAGCTGTAGAATTAATGAATGTAATAAATGTAAAGTGGCTTAATCTACTGTGTGACTTTTTCATTTATGTATTTGTTTTTATTTTCCTTTAGACTACCTAAAGGGGAGGAGGCAGAGCCCAAATAGAACCTCCCAGTGGTCATCCTATCACAGAAGCAGCAAACAGAACTATCCATGCAAAAATTGCGTAATTATTCTGAGGTGTATATTTCATTTCAGTGATGGGAGTTTGAGCAATCTGTATGGGATAAGTGAGACTGTAAAGTAATTCAGACAGATTTTATAGGGAAAGGATGGTTGTGGGGTCAGCTTCACTCATTTGCATTTTATTAAGGGATGCCTGTGTATCAAGGAGTTATACATTCCCTCTTGGTTTGGTATAGCCAACTACTTGCTTCATGCCTCAAAGGGCTTAATCTAGAGAGAGTTTTCTGGCTCTGGAGAGTCATTTGCCTTATTCTTTTCTCTATATGAAGGGATTGGAACAAGCCTTATAAAGACCTGCATTGAATTTTCATAATGGGTACAAGGTTAACTAAAAAGTTTCTCTCAAGTTGGAAAACAGTGTGTCATGAATAGTCAAATTAGTACTTTTAAGAAATTAGGTAATAAGGAAAGTAACAGAAGGTAAATAAACCCAACTCTCAAAAAAGATCAAACATTTAAAAAAAGGATGATATTAAAAATTCCTTAATTTGCTATGACTTCCGAATGTCAACAATCAAAAGATGAAAAATGTCATTATTTTACTTGGGCTACTGAGGTTGGTTCATTTCAATTTTCACATATGATTGCAATGCAAGTTCAAAATAAGCAATGCATTATAAGTGTCATTTCATATTAATTAAGGCATCTTAGAGTGATGTCTCTGTATGAGCACCTGCTTTAAGACACAGGGTTGTGCCTATTTCCTTCCATTTCTATTTCTTGCTCAAGACTGACATTCTATGCGCCTGCCTTTTGGGTTTCTAGCTATTTAAAGTAAAAGTTTTTATCAGGCTTGCTGTCACTGTCAAACATTCATAGCCATATTTTGGCAAGGAAATCAGATCCTGGCAGTCTTTTTCAATCATTTCCTATAATGCAAGTGGGCTTAATGCCCCTATTATAGAACTGATTCTATTATACGCTCCACAACTAATGGAGCACTAGACTTATTCATGTTAAAGAAAATGATTGAATATGAAAAGCTTCCAGACTCTGTTTCTTGCCAGGATTAAAACTGCTCTGTTCTTTATACTGACCAGAAAAGTCACCCCTTAATTAAATTTATTGTTATTTTTCACCTGCCAGGAAGTCCTGTACAGAGCACATAAAAATCCATTTGTTGGAAACTATTTTAGATCTCTCTTTAAAATCTTTATCTTTGTTTCAAAATATGCACTAATAATGGCTTACATTTATTGAGTTCTTACATTATGGGTATTCTTCCTGTTTTTTTATATGAATTGATTAAAACTTCACAAAACCCTTAGAGGTAGGTACTGTTATTTTCATCATTTTATGGATGAAGAAAGTAAGGTTCAAAGAGTTTTAAGTAGATAGTCAGTTAGGGATTTAAATTCATGTCACCTGAACTTGTGACCACTATGCTAAACCAAACTATTTTTTCCATTTAATTAAACTAGTGAGTTGAGAATCAACACATATATTAAAAATTTACTGAGTGTTACTGTTTGTAACAATCATAGTGGCACAGTAGGCTAGATAGCAACCCAGGTAAAAATATACTTGCTTAGTTGAGTGAACTTTTCATCCAATGAATGAGATAGAATGGCACAACACTAATTAAAATGTAAGGTAGTGTGTATTCTGTTACAATATAAGTACAAATTGAATAGCAGGCTTGGGGGATATGTGTATTATAATTATTCTTATGGTACTAAGCAAAGCTTCATGGAAAACATGAGTATGCCCTTGAAGATTTGTGAAAGGTTGGATGAGTAGAGTCCTAGGATATGATTTCAGGGAGAGTTAAAAGTATGAGCCAAAGGAAAGAAAAAAGAAAGACAAAGCTTGTTTATGAATTGCTGTTTGAGTAGGATAGGGCAAAAGTTTGAAATTTTATAGTGTGAAAAGTAGTGTAGAATCATATAATATTAGATTTGGATGAGCCCGCAGAGATGATTTACACTATAGAATTTTCACCTTGTGTAGAAAGCCCAGAGCATTAATACTGTGCATCTATTTTATTTATATGAGCACTTATTGCAGAAAGAAAGAAGATTGCAAGAGAAACATTAACCTGAAAAAGAAATGACATTATTCTTTTGGATGAAATATTATTCATCTTATGGATGAATATTTCTTAAATAATTGAATGTCCAATTTAGAAATTTGCATTTCAGTGGAGAGCCAATGAAGTTCATTTTAAGTATATTTGGCAGCCTATTTTGGTCCCTGGACTCTGGCCAGGGGTTAAGTTCTACCTCTTGCCACCATAACTCATGAACTGTATGACTTGGGCAAGATCATTAATCTCTCTATGGATGATAAGACTATTTCTCTCAAAGATTTACTGGAGTATAACTTAGATATTGTACATGCATTGTGTTGCTTAGAATAAAGACATTATTATTGTATTCAGTTTTTATATTAGTGGTTTGACAATCTATGGTTTATAATAGCAACTGATGAGATGTAGATCATATTTTTCAAGGTGGAGAAATTGGAAGGTTGGTAGATATTTTAAGATCTCAGAAAAGAAAAAAATCTAAGGAAAGAGCTGACAAATTACTGAACTGGATAATTAAGAAAAGAAATAAGTGTCAACATTTTAAAGAGTTAAAGTTTATAGCATATGGCCATGAATTTGATATGGATAGTCCAGAAAGGGACTGGTCCTCAAAGCATGAGCGACTAAGATAATGGTGAGAACATTGATTGACATAGGTCATGAGGGTCAAGGCTCAGGTTGAAAATGTGTGCAATGATTTTGATGTACAATTTTTGGAGAGATCTTTAAGGTAGCTGGAAATATTTAAAAATCAAGATGGAATCTGGAGTTAGAAAGGAAGGTCCAAAGTCATTTATGGAATGCAGCAGTCAACACGGTAGAAAAAAATTGCATAATGGTCTGCAAAATAGAAAAAGGTGCAGGAAGAGAAGAAAGCAAAGCGAAGTGAAAACTGAGAAAAAACTGATCACCAACTGATTGTGGCAAGGAAGTGATGACACTATTACCACAAAAAAGAGCTGTTTAATTGGGTTATTGCTGCAGAAATAGAAACCACTGTAAAGTGCCTATTGGATTTATGTTGGTGACTCTTAGAAGGGCAATTCTTTTTCTAAAATACTGTGATTGAAAACAGTTTATCATAAATTGAAGAATGACTAGAAGAAAAACTAGAAGAGGGCATAGCCAATATGGGGGGGGGGTAGGTTAGTAGAAAATGCAGTGGAATGATGACAAGTAGCATCAAGGTCAAATTTGTTTTCATACAGCATACCTGAATATTTATGATGAATAGCCCACTAGTAAGAAACAAACTGGAAATACATAAAGACCTTTCTGGAGAACATAGCACAGGGTAGGCTCATGTCTGAAGTTTGAAATATTTACTTTGAAAAATAACAAGAATACTTGATCATTTGAGGTAAGAGAGAAAGATCACATAATTGGCAGATGTGGAACACTCTAAACTTGATGGCAGTGAGCTGAGGAATTTCTCAAAGGATGAGTTTATCTTTCATCAAAGAAGAAGACAGGATCAAACACTAGTTGTGGCAGATGTTTCATACATGAGACAGCATCTCTATGTAAGAAAAGATATTCATCTAAGACAAGTGAAGATGCAGTTAATATAGAGACAGCATGAATTTGTAGGGCAGCCAATGTTTGCATTATACATATATTTTTCCTTCAATTTCCTAAATTCCTTTGAAGACTTGTATTAAAATCTGGGGGATAAACAAATGCTCATTTTCACTGAAATAGTGATTGATAAAGTAAATATGGTAGGGTACCAAGAAAGGGAGAAGTTCTGGACCTGTAGGAAGAAGATTCAATATGGCCAATATGAAGTACAGTCTTGATAAAGATGTGAGGAGAAAGTGGTAAGAATTGGAAACTGTCAAAGACTAGAAATTATCATCAAACTAAATTGAAATTTTAAAAAAAGATGATGAAGAGGTTGAGGGAGAAGCAAAATCCATTCAGAAAGATAATTCTCAACACTAGAAATTTAGGGAACGGAGTATTTTGAGCAGAGATGTGATAAATTGATTATGATGATACAGTACATTTATTTTTCATGAGTGACAGCACATAGGAAGGATTACTTCAGCTTTAGTGAAATATAAGATATAATTCATATATTATACATGCCACCATGTTAAGTGTACAAATCAGTGACTATTAGTATATTCACAGGGTTACACAATAATCACTAGAAACCAATTTCAGACATTATTGTGATCCCCCAAATCCCTTACCTCTTACCAATCATTCCTCTTCCTCTCCTCTTATCAACCCTTGCAAACCTTGACTGGCCCCTAATGTAATTTCTGTCTCTATGGATTTGCTTATTCTGGAATTTCATGTAAGTTAGATTATACACTTTGTGCTTTTGTGATTGTCATATTTTACTTAGCATAATATTTTAAAGGTTAATCAGGTTGTAGCTTGTATTAGTATTTTTTTCCTTAATATTGCTGAATAATATTTCATTGTGTGGATTAATCACATTTTTTATTCATTCATCAGATGATGGACATTTGGATTATTTCCACTTAATTTGTCATTATGAATAATACTTCTATGAACATTTACTTACATTCTTATTTGAATGTGTTTTTCATTTCTTTTGGATATATGCTTAGAAGTGGAATTTGTGGGTCATAGGTAACTCATCTGCTATGATGATTTACAAAGTAGATGAAATATTTTACTTTTCCAAGCAGCAATGTATGAGGATTCCAACTTCTTGACATCCTTGCCAACACTTGTTACTGTCTGCCATTTTGGTTATAGCCATCTTAGTGGGTAGGTGTGAAGTGATATCTTATTGTGGTTCTAATTGACCTGGTTGATAACCACCTTTTAAACTGTTCATGGGTCATTTATATACTTTGATCCAATATCAATTTAAATATCCTTCCAATTTTTAAATTGGGGTGTCTTTTATTATTGAATTTTAGAAATTCTTATATATTTTAGATACAAATACCTTATCAAATATATAAGCTACATATATTTTCTCACATTATATGGCCTGCATTTTCACTTTTTAGATGGATCATTTGCACAAAAAAACTTTTTAAAAATTTTGATAAAGTTCAATTTATATATTCTTTTTATTTTGCCCTTTGTGTTTTGGTGTCACACTGAGGAAGTTATTGTCTAGCCTAAGGTCACAGAGATTTAAATTTATAATTTTTTCCAAAAACTTTTTATTTATTTATTTACTTGTTTATTTATTTATTTATTCATTTATTGTTGGGGATTCATTGAGGGTACAAAGAACCAGTTTACATTGATTGCTTTTGTTAGGTAAAGTCCATCTTATAATTGTGTCCTGCCCACAAAAGGTGTGTTACACACTATTACCCCCCACCCTCCTTCCTCCTTGCCTGTCTCTGCTTTCCTCTTCCCCCAGTCCCCTCTGTATACTAGGTCATTAATTGTCCTCATATCAGAATTGAGTACATAGGATTCTTGCTTCTCCATTTCTGTGATGCTTTACTAAGAATAATGTTTTCCACTTCCATCCAGGTTAACATAAATGGTGTAAAGTCTCCATTCTTTTTAATGGCTGAATCATATTCCATGGTATATATATACCACAGTTTTTTAATCCATTCCTGGGTTGGTGAGAATTTAGGCTGTTTCCACACCTTGGCATTTATAAATTGAGATGCAATAAACATCGTGAAAATGTCCTTATGGTAAAAGGATTTTTTTTTCCCCTCTGGGTGGATGCCTAGTAATGGGATTGCAGGATCAAATGGGAGGTCTAATTTGAGTTCTTTGAGGATTCTCTATACTTCTTTCCAAAAAGGTTGTATTAGTTTGTAGTCCCACCAGCAGCGTAAAAGTGTTCCACATTCATGGCAGCATTTGCAGTTTTGAGATTTTGTGATGTGGGCCATTCTCTCTGGGGTTAGATGATATCTCAGGGTCATTTTTTAGACAAACTATTATATTTGAGTCTATACCCATTTTTTGGCTAATTTTTGAGTATGATAAAAATTTTTGACTGAGGACAAGCAAAGAATGGAAGATAATATTTGAAAATTATATACCTGACAAGGTAGTTGTAACAAGAATACACACACACACACACACACACATACCCTTAAAGCTCAGTAAAAACATCAAACTAATTAAATAGGACCAAGTATTTGAGCTGATATCTAAAGAAGTGCGCGAAAAGATGCTCAGATAAATAGCAATTAGGAAAATGTAAATCAAAAGAACGATGACATACCAATTCACATCAAATAGTATGACAATGATAAAAAAGATAGACAAATTTGGTGAGAACATAGAATAATTAGATCCTTCACACATTATAAGAATGTAAAATTTTGTCACTTTTTTGGAAAGTGTTTGCTAATCCTTTAAAAATTAAATCTGTATTTACCACATGATGCAGTGATTTTACTTACATGTATATATCCTTGAGAATTGAAACCATATGTCCATGTAAATATATGCAGTTGAATGTTCAGAACAGCGTAATTCATAATAATGGAAAAGTGGAAACAATTGAAGTGTTCATCAACTATTGGATGGACAAACTAAAAGTAGACATCCCAATAAATGAAAATCATTCATTCATAAAAATAAGTGAAAATCTGATACATACTACAACATGGATTATCCTTCTTGCCTGAGGTTCCCTATCCTGGTACTGGTTCATGGCCTGTTAGGAACCAGCTGTGAGCCAACAAAGCCTGTGTTTACAGCCACTGCCCATCACTTGCATCAAGTTCTGCCTCCTGTTAGATCAGCAGTGGCCTTAGATTCTCACAGGAGTGCAAACCTTCCTGTGTACTGAGCATGTGAGGGATCTGTGCTGTGTACTCCTTATGAGAATCTAATGTCTAATGATCAAAGGTAAATGTAATGCATTTGGATAATTCTAAAATCACCCCCCCACACACACACACAGATTAGTGATTGCTGGGGCCTCAAGTGAGGGGGGTATGGTAAGTAATGGTTAATGTGTATGAAGCTTCCTTTCGGATGATGAAAATATTCTGGAAATAGATAGTGATTGTTAACACACAGATTTTAACATGTAAAGGAAAAACACTGAATTCTACACTTAAAAAAGGGTCAAATTCACAGTTTTTGAATTGTATCTCAGCAAAGTTGCTAAATAAATAAACATAATTTTAATACTCATTGACTTAGGTCAAGTTCTTTGAGATATACACTATGAGGTGGTGATTTGCATGTAGAAAATTTGCTAGGAATTTGGATGAGAAACTCCCCCAAAGGAAGTGTGAAAGGGAAATTTGCCTCAGATAATCCCACAGGAATTTCTGAAGCTGAGGATGGCCCACAACAAGATGTATACTTTATACTTGAACATACATTAGTCATTGTATATGGACTGCCCATGGTGCCTTGGCAAGTGGGCTTAACTGTGGTGTAGGCCACTTCTTTTGGCTAATGGAAATCCTGGGGAGGTGCCCAGCAGTGAGTACTGAGCAGGCAGCCCTCCTAGCAGTCTGTGGGTTGAGGGGTGAAGAGAGTTTACTTGATTCTGGAGGCAGAGGGAGAGGAGGAGAGGATCTGGATATTTCTATAATATCCTCCCCAATCTGCTCCTTGCAGCACACATTTTCCAGTGGGAAGAGTTCCTAGTGAAGGTTGGTTAGGCTCTTTTTCTGGGGAAATGTAAAAGAAAAAGATTAAAGAGCCACCACTACTGTAGCTGGTTTCAGAAAAATAACCTATGTTCATCATTCCCTTCCTATACTACCCATTCTGGATTCTCATCATCCTGAACAAATATCTGTGCTGCTCTTAGTGGCTTCTCTTGTGGCCCTCATTTCCTATGAGGAGTCCAATCCTCTGGTCACCATGCCCTTTTTAGTCAGTGGTCACTGTGCTTCTCAATGACCATTCAATTAAAACCACAATGAGATATCTTCTTACTCCAGTCAGAATGTCCTTTATTAAAAAGTCAAGAGACAATAGATGTTGGGAAGTGTGCACAGATATAAACATGCACTTTTCTAGGATGAGTTCATGAACTTAATTGCCCAACATTGTGTGACAACAGCTCTGATGGTCATTCCAGAAAAAGAATTCCAAAATTGCTTTGAAAAGTAAAGTAGGTACTGGCATAAGTGCAGAGTTTCCCAAGAGGAGTATTTCTAAGGTGAACGTAGTGATTGATATTCAGCAAAGAAGTATGTAGCACTTATTTTTGGATGAGTCTGTATACTTTATTGTCCAACCTTGTACACACACAGAGAGAGAATGGAATACTCAGCCATAAATAAAAATGAAATCTTGTCTTCTGCAGCAACATGGATGGAATTGGAGGCCTTTATCTTAAGTGAAATTACTCACCAACAGAAAGTCAAACACTGCACGTTCTCACTTATACGTTGCATCCTGGTCATGAGTATGGATGGATATAAAAGGTAGAATAACAGACATGGGAGACTTGGCAGGGTAGGGGGTGAGAGAGGGATGGGAGATAAGAAATTATCTAATGGGTACTATATACACTAACTAGGTGAGTATTATACAAAAATCCCAGACTTTAGTGCTTTGCATATATCCATGTAACAAATCTGTACATATACCCACAAATAAAAAAAAATAAAGGAGAAAATAGACAGTAGAGGACCGAGACAGATCCCGGTGTGTTACCTGGTATCTATCCTTTTCTTGTGTGTAATAGCAGCTCTAACTACTCTGGATGATCAAAACAATTACCTCTGCCAGGTGAAAATTCCTTTCCCTATATGCTGGGTTGGTTTCTTGGCACAAGGATCTTTAGGTGACGAGGCAGCCAGAGTTAATGTTCAATGGGACTCTTGCTATGTGAAACATTATTCCTTCTGGTAACTAAGACTAATAGGCTCATAGAACATAGAGTTATGGAAAGGAGAATATAAAATTTCTGAGTAGATTCCTGGGAACTTAGTGTAGTCACACCTATCTCAACCCCCCCCCCCTTTTTGGGGAACCAGTGCATTCCACTTATTGAGGATAGAGCAGTATTGGGGATACAGAACTATATAATGGACATTGGCTTAAGACATCTGCTGTACCTTGGAAGAAAGATTCATATTATCAAAGGATATTGCCTCCAAACCTGTTCCTTGGCTATGCCCTCATTATTCATTTTCATTGCTCTAAAACAGCATTTCTCAATATCAGCACCATTGACATTTGGACCATATATTTCTTTGTTGTGGGGCTGGCCTGTGCATTTTAGAATGTTTATCAGCATCCCTGGTCTCTACTCATCAGATGCCAGTAGCATAACCAAAAATATGTTATCAGCCAACATTGCCAACTGTCTCCTAGGGGGTAAAACAATCCCTGATTGTGAATCACTGACAGAGAATTTATAATTGCATCTAGTGATTTTATAAATAGAGATTAAGAGCACACACATAGCTTTTATAGACCTCACCATTTTGTGGCTACAAATTGTGTATTATATTGATAACTCCAATTCCAATAACTCTTTCTCCATCATGTAAGATCCTGACCTCTGTTCTACATGTTATTAGTGCCTCATACTTTCTAGGTTAAGAAGGAGACAATTGTGATTGGATGGATCCCTATCTCCTGACCAGAGATATCTGTCAAGTCCAGGTTAAAGATTTTAATTGTCAGTGCATACCTCTTAGCATCTCTGTTTGAGATGGTAAGAGGTATACATTAACTTCATTAACTGATGTTGCAGCCAGAAGAAGCTGGAGCCTCTGAGAGCCTGGATGAATGAGAACTTGCCTAGACCCATTATGGATTTTGTGTGAAAGAGAAGAACTTTGGAACTTGTTTTGACAGTACTGCATAGCTTAACCTGTCCTAATTAATAACACTTTCTAACTAAATCCCTGACATCCAAGTGCCTTCTTCTTGATGTCCCATGTTATATTCACATGTTGTCAAAATCTAATCCAGTCGTTTACAGTGTGGCATCTACTGGGCACTGCTATAGCTTCTGAAAGATAGCAGCTTATGGCCTGGGTAGTACACAGCAAGTATTATCAAGACAGATGTTCAGTTTTTAACCTGATGCTACTTTTACACATTTAACCTGATACTGCTTTTACACACCTGCTTCTGCTTTCCAAGAGGCCTTGTGATACTAGAGGTATTCAGTGATGAAACTGGGGGAATCCTTCTCTCCTCCCCTACAAACAATAAGCTTGTGCTCTTTTGTACCCTTGTGTCTCTTCATGTAAGGAAGACTACTCTATCTTTTTCTCTATTTTTTTTTTTTTTTTACCTACTGTTATTTTTCTCCCACAAGAATAGAAAACGTGAATCAGGGAGGCAATAATCCACATGGTAGGCATCAAACCACATTCCAAAATGCTTTTATCTTGCAAAACCAGGATTTTATTGCTATTTTGTTTGGCTCTGTTTTTCTTTAAATGGATTCCTGGCAGTCTGCCTTTACCAATTCAGCAGATACATTTAGACATTTCTGAATTTCAACAATAAATACTACTTAGGCTTAAGTTGGTAGCTGTGAACAGGTTTGATTAAAACATTTAGAGAAAATTATAGACATCACCCTAAGGCCATAAACTCTAAGTGAAGGTAATTAAAGAAGCATAGAGAGATTACATAGATGATAATCTTTGTACGATCATAATGGTGAAAAAATGGGGTAATCTTAAGAATTAATGGAGTTACATAGGGTGTTTTCCAATTGTTAAGTATGAAAGGTTCATGAATGAAAGATAGAAAACCTGGACAAAACTAAGCACATATGGAATTTACCCATGTATCAGTTTCATGAAGACAAATTTCAAGGTAAAGAGAGCCTTCAAATATATTAAATAACGATTTTAAACCTGTATTAGAAGAATAAAAGAGAATTCCAAGACAAAACCATGTGCGGCTGATTGTGACTAAGATGGGAAGGAACACTGGCGGAGAAGACAAGCAATTGCCATCCAGCTAGTCTACTATTCCTCACTGGAAGAGTCTAGGGGGGAAAAGGCAAAATAAGGAATTTTACTCTAAGAAAATGACTCTCTGAAAGAGCAGAAAAATGTTCAACAAGGAACAGAACAAAAACCAAGCCACTCATTCTAAGCCATTCTCTTTATTATCTATTTTGCCAGAATCAGAAGATAATGATTTTTGGTTGAGGCGAGTTCGCCTCAAGTATGTGCATGCATGTGTGATATGTGTGTACAGTTTCATTTTATTTGTTCAAAATATTGCCAATTCTATGGAAGGAGGTACTATGTAATGTTTTTATTCATATAAAACACATTCTTATTAAAGAATGTTTTATTCTTTAATACTTAGATACAATGACTTGGTATCCCAATGGTGTTTTCAGTGACTATCTTAGTGTATGCTTGAGGATTAGCCAAATAATACCTCAGAAACTCCCGCCAGGTAGCCTTTCAGGCAATGCACATAAAAGCTGCTTGAGTGGACATGACTTCCATTGCAGAGAATTTGCATTTAATTTGTTTTAGTTTTTCTCTAGCAAAAAAAAAAAAAGAAAGAAAAAAGAAAAAGAAATGCAATAAAATTTTGATTAATTCTAAATTATAGGACTCTGGATTATAGGACCTCTGATTTGAGGAGCCTAAAGGAGATTCTCTGAACTCTTTAGTCTAGCAACTAAATACATACAGAAGAAGAAAACTCAGACGTCCAGCAGAAGCTTGGAATGACAGTAAAGTTGTGGCCATGCTCCAGGAATATATACCAATAAATTCAAAAGCACTAGGATTAGGATGGCAAATTATACTTGATTATTCACTTGTGCTCTTCTGTCAGAAACAGCAGCCTGTTTCTGGAGTAGGGTGCTGGCCCCATATGCCAGAGGTGGTAGGTTCAAACCCAGCCCCAGCCAAAAACTGCAAAAAAAGAAAAAAAAGAAAAGAAAAAATTACAAGTACTTCACACTTCTTTTGCTTTCTGATTCCTATCTCAGAATTACAAGGACTTTACTGACCAGAACAGTGGAAAGTTACTTGGATGTCTATTTCACAACACGTAGGTCTTATGATGTAACCGGCAGACTCTTCCTGCCATTCCCACACCATTGTGCCTTTCCCACCTGTCTTAGCACCATAGAACACTGGATATTCCTTTATTACACATAGACTGTATTGCATGCTGGGGAGAGAAACCCTCTCTTCAGTTTAGAGAAAGCCCACACAGCACATTTTAGAGGGTGGTTTAGTTTTACTGTAATGTTCTGCCTTTTTGGAGTTCTTGAATGCTGGAGAGATTTTCTCCCTGGTTCAGTGGACTAATGCATTGAATGAAGGCCTGTTGGATGCTGGACTATTTGCAAGGTGCAATTTGTCATTCAGCCATTTTTCAGAAAAGGGTGTTCAACTACCATGTAAATCACTCAAGTGGCTGTGGAACTGGAAAATTCTGGATCTGGATGGGTCTCTCCTCATTTGAAGATATGTAAATCATTTTAATACAATGCATATTACAATGAAAACATTTGTAATAGTCACAGGGAGAGAAGACAATATAACATATATTTCAAGTCTGGATAAAATTATACAAAACAATGTGTGGAGCTGTCAATAAAACATAAGACAATGAAGAATCTTTTCCTGCAACCCCTCCTAAAAACAACAACAACAAAAACTAAAGTAAAACAAAAAATAAATGAATGTGATGAAAAGCTTTAAAATAAAAAGGGAAATCATTAACATGAAATTGTAACTTTGTAAGAAAATTGTAAACACAATAGCAGAATTAGAATATGTATTGAAAATAGGTAGTTGGAAAGCTATTAAAATAAATCCATAAATCATATGATAGAATTTACAAAATGCTACTAAAAATAATTATACAATATGTACAAGAAAATTTATACTAATAAAAAGAATGGGATTTATACTCAACATATAGATTCAGAGGAAGAAAACACAATAAATAAAAGAAATAATCAAGGGTATAGTTAATATTTATCCTAAGTTTTGAGATTAGAGGATGACGTATCAAAAGGACATGTCAATAGCAACAAAAGACCCATAATGAGGCATACACTGTAAAATTTAAGAAATATAAAGAAGGAAAAAGAAGAAAAATCAATCCAAGTACTACAGAATGAAATATTTGAAGAAATGACAATGACATCAACCTATCAACAACAACAGCTTCCATTACTGGAAGGCTGGTTTTGAGTCATCTAAATTTTTGCTGTATTTATTTTTCTATGTTTTCAGTTCTCTGACAATTGTCTCGTCTCCTAATATAATACAGGTTTTAAGAACAAAGATAGCATGCTGTACATAAGAACAAAGGAGAATAAAGATAGCATGCTCTATATGTTGTATCAATTTTGAAAATTTACATGTTTTGAGTAGTTGTGCATATGTTTATCTCATGTTGTGTACCAAAAATATTAATAATGTCTGTGATTGAATGTTAAAATGCAGTTAAATCTATCTTTCTCTTTACACTTTTGCAAGTAAACACAGTTAAATTTTACTATCAATAAAAGAAATTTTCTTTTTAAAGCATGAAATGTCATTATGTAAAAATACATTTTTAAATGATGACAAATCCAAATTAAAAAAGAATAAGATCTTAGAAGAAAACTGAGGAGACTAGAAGTATGGTTTAGGTTTGGGAGAAAACTTTACTAAAGCAAGACACCTGAAGCAATGAAAGAGAAATGGATGTATTTGATGACATAAAGATTTATTGTTGGTGAGGAAAGTTACCTTAAATAAAATAAATGACAAACATTAGATATGAAAAATATTTCCCAAGAAGATGACAAAAATTTAATACTAATAATATACAAGAAGCCCTTATAAACAGATAAGAGCAACAAATACCTCAATAGAAAAAAAATGAGTAAAGGGTATAAATTTACAATTCATGAAGAAATCTGAATGAGCAACAAACACATGAAAATGCTCAAATTCAGTCATTATCAGGGAAATGCAATTTAAAGTAACAGTGAGTACTAGACTGGCAAATGTGTAAGAGAATGATAATACCTTTTTGCAGTGGGACATAGGGTAAAGGATTTGTCTTGTCATGTACTGCTAACATAAATGTGAATTTTTGCAGGATTTTCTAAGAGAAATTCAGCAGCATCTATTAAGATATATCATTTGAGCAATTTTATTGCCAGATATATACAATTATATTAAAGTAAACATTTTAGTATATATTGATGTTTCTACAAAGATGCATTGTATTGACTGGAAAAAGGATAAAGAAGAAATTATAAAAGAGCAAAATCCTGTAAACTATGTAGGATAATGAGTAAATTATGGTGAATCCATACTGGAAATACCATACACCCATTTTGAATGAGTTACAGTAATGCCACTTGAATTGGCTTCTATGAGGCAATGGTGATTGAGAAAAGTGAGATAGAAAGGTATGAAAAACGTAGTTTAGATTTTGTAAAATCAACTGATAACAATGTAATTCTCCTTATTTATATGCTTCTTCTCATTTATAAGATTATACACAGAAATGAATGACGTGGGGTATGTGACAAGCCGAGAGGAGAATACTACAAGTAAAAGGATGGTGACAGCAAGAAAACCAGTAAGTTGACAGTTCTTGACACTACTCCAAATTTAGGGATGAAAAAGTGAATCAAGCTTAGTTCTTCTCTTAAGAAACTACAGCTCAGAAAGGGTAGACCTTGGTCATCAAAAGGAGTGTATCATAAGGAAGATATCAAAAAACATTACCAGTATGCGATCAGCTACCTGAGAGAAGTTTGGACAGGGGCTCTAAAGCCACACAACATCTGAAATTTCCTAGATAATGTACGTCAAGCAAGAAAGAGTAGCTGGAAAAGGGAGCCCTAAAAAAAGTGAGCACCAATGTTTCAACAGAAAGAAAAGCATGCTCATGTGAGTGAGGTTAACAATTTGAGGATAAAGTTGAGATTTGCTCTGTTCCTGGCATAAATATGCTTTGGACTACAGGTGGCTAGGACTTGAATGTGTGTTCAAGATGGTAGAGAGAGGACAGACACTCCATCTTAAAAGTTCATCAGAAAATCAAATCAATGAACAGATTCAGAAATTTAGGGCAGCTTATTGAAGTACTGATTAATAAATGTTGCAGAGACTAAGGCTATTTCCCAAATGTGTAATGCCCAGACAATTTTTTTTTGGGGGGGGCAGGGCTCCTGTCTATCTACAATTTCATGTAAAAATTACAAAATTCACTTGCACATGGAAGTATAGTGATTTGTCAAAGATCTACATTCACATTTGTGTGTTGATGAATGTATTATCCTTCACTAATTCTGTATTTCCCATTGAGAGAAAAGGTGATGATTCTGTTAATACTTATAGTGCCATAGCTCTTAGAATTCCATTTGTGTGAAAGGAATATGGATCTTCTTGGCTCTGCAGTTCCCTGACACCATTTATCTGGTGCTGGTTGCATTATTGATTTAGCCCTATTATATCAGGCTATATATCTGCCATTGTGCCACCAATAATTACTGGTTTTCAGTGACTCACTCAAAGGTTGTTACTAGGCTTCATTGATGAAAACCAAAAGGTAAATATCCAGAGTATGAAGGAAAATGTGAACGAGAATTTCTGGTCATGTCAACTTTTGATTTACAACATAAAATAGCACCTGCCTAACCACATCTTTTCTTGAACTCTCCAAGCTATTATCGTTACATTTCTATTGAGTGTTACCATGTCTGTTGCCCTTGGGTTCTAAAAACCTGAGGCAGTATTGTGGGACAACATCGAAGAGTGAGCGACTTACTCCTGGGCCTCATATCAAGGGCAGAGAGTGGACTATTGGCAACCGAGAACTCTGAATTTGTCCTGCATTCTGCCTTGAGTAAAAGTCATTCAACATCAATGTGTCAGCACCATCCTGGAAACCCAGTCTCACATCATTCCATGAAAGAAATACAATAATAGCCAGTGAGTGCAATCCACTCCCTAAGTCACCCTCCTATGCCTGGGATCCAGCCACATGGCCCCACAAGGACTCGAGAGATCTACAACCTGGAGGTCATTGTAGCATCTAGTCAATCCCCCAAGAATACCCTAAAGGAAAGAAACAGGCTGCAGTCCTCATAGCTCCTGGTATGGGCTCCTGGTACCATCTTTGGCAAACACTACTGGCCCTGGCAGTTCCCAGTTACCTGGCTAGATCTTAGGAAATGTGGAAGTTGATGTTTCTAATGACGAAGACTCTCCTGAGACCAACTCTAGGCTTTACAGGTACTTCCCAGAGAACACTACTGGCCCTGGATAGTCCCAGTCACAGAAGGGTAACTCAGAACATTTTCAGGAAGGGATTATAAAATGTGAGAACGCTCGAAGCATGGGAGCCTGGAGCATGGTCTCCACTAGTCCAGGTCTAAGGTTGACGCTGGCAGAGACTGCTTTTCCTTTACCAAAACCCATTTCCTGCTTTTCTAGGCACCCATTGAGATTATATCTTCCTGCCTTTCTTAAAGTGTGACCATGTGAATTCTAACTACTACAATGTAAATGTAGTAAGATGATTCGTGGCATTTCCTAACTTAACCTATACACACTTTCTACATGACTTTCACCTCTCTTTTCTCTTACTTTATTGGACGTCTGTCAATACTCAGGGTAAGCTTGGGGTTTACCTGTGTACTAATGGTGACTGAGCTTGGCTTGGCAGCCTGAATGACTCAGAGAAGCAGAGTCCTTGCACCCACCCCACCGTAGATTGAGTTTTGAGTAATGAATGCACTTCTATTGCCTTAGACCACTGAGATTTCAGGGACTAACTCTTAGAAGAACTAAATTAGTCGAGTAATATGTTTTTTAAAAACTATGCTTATTTGTCAAAATTCTTAAGGTTATTGTAAAAATTGGGCATCTGTAGTTACTTAGAAAATAGTCTTGCTACCATTAAGGGTCAACAGAATATACTGAGCATTTTGCCCTAAAATGAGATGCAGATGGTAACATTACTACTTTGGCACATATGAGAAATACCACATCATGGGTGGTCTGAGCTTTAGCAAGACAATTGGCTACATATCTCATGGATCCCTTTCAGCTGCATACTCATTAATATAAGATCGGTGTGTAATGGACTGTATCAACATGAAGGAAAAGTGTCTGGTCAAATTCTACAAAGCTCTGTCATTCACCAAGTCTGATTCCTCATTTTCAGCAGCAACATGAAGACAGATGAGAAAAGCTTATCTAATTTGCAGGTGATGAAAACCAGGAAGAGATAATATGATATGTCAGATTCAAGATTCAAAATGATAGACTGAAAAGATAGGCTGTAACAAAGAAAATGAAATTTAGTAAAAATAATTGTAAGATGCTGAATTTAGCTTTAATATAAATTACCTCTCTAAGACAGATATGATTATTCTAAAGGGAAAAACCGAAGGCATTTCTGCAGAGGTACAGCTTCAAAATCCACAACTTGCCAGGTTATACCACTAAAATGATTCTACGGACACTCCTAAAAAGTGGTTCAAATAAAGAATAAGAGTACAGAGAGATCTGGAACCTCAAAGCAGTCCTTCTCAGTGGAGATGTTTTGGCAATCGGTGGTTGTTATTTTATTTTTTTATTGCCTTGATGCTTTTGGTGTAGTGAGAATTATAGGCCCATGATGCTGAACATCTTCCAATGCACAAGCCAGGTCAATCTCCAAGAACTCTCCATCATCATGACCTTCAAATGTCCTGAAGAATTGCATTGTAGGTAAAGGTTGTTTACGATCATCTAAGCTGAATCTCTAACTTCATACAAAATAAAATCTCAAATTATATTTGCAAGATATTAGTAACGTATTAAATTTTTTAGAGATACAACTTCTACGTATAAAATTGAAGATGATATTCTAGATTTTGTTCACAAGTTTACAGGAGATAGTTTATAAAATCAAGCCACTGAAGTTCTATCCTTCACTCCTTTATCAGCTTGTTTTGAGGTTGGTGTATTAATGGGGATTTTATGTGTAAATGTAATCACCTGATTTTATTATAGCTGGTCTTGAAGTCTTGTGCAAGCATGTACATATTAAAGCAAACATTACTTTATTATATGTTACTTTTTTAAAAGTATTAATATTACACATAGGTTATTATATTGATTTTTAAAATTTTTTTTGTATAGGCTAATCATCTATTAATGTTTTTAAAGATAGTAAAGAAAGCACTGCAAATATTTATTATAAAAAGAAAGTGTGAAATAACATAGGGTGTAAAAACACTGCTACAAATATCTGCATCTTTCCTATACAACATTTAATGTCCTCTCAAATTTAGAATGATAATGGGCCTAGTGTCTTATGATATGATAATGGTAAGAAGGAATATAGAATGTAGACATTTAAGGAAAATGTCAAATATCCAGGGATTAAGAGAGTGAGAGACAAAAATTACTGAACATATAATATACACAATGTACCATTCTTACTGTTGTTAATTTACATAATGTCTTTTAATGTTCACAATAACCTATTTAGGTAAATATTATTTCCCCACTTAAAACTGAGGAAACAGACTCAGAGTATTTAAATAACGTGTCCAGAATCAAAAGCTATTATATTTTGAATACAATGTTCAAACCCAACTTTATTCGGCTTCAAAGCCCGATCTAATAACCACTATACAAAATTCACAGGACAATAGCTCAGTTACTAGAAGGGCTGGTGTTCAAAAAGAATATGTTTCCTCTGGGTCATTTCAGAAGCTATATTGCTTAGAATGGTGAAAAGGAATTAAAGTTAGATTTTAGCTCAATTTAAAGAATTTTATCAGAGTTGGTTATCTCAGCAGAATAGATTTTTCCAGGAGATATTGATTTAAAAGGATAATAACACACAGTAAAATAGTATTGATTATCATGTTACAGAATTACTGAGGCTTTGCATTTGCACTAGATATTTGGTCCAGAGGTTAACTCACTCTGGTTAACCTACTCTTAACTCTAAGATGTAGTGACTGGTTTGCATTATTTATTTCAATCTTCCATGTGGAATTCCTGTCTCCTGCAGTGTGGCATGTGATCATGGAGCCACTGGAACACAATTCAAATGAGGAAGCCACTATTTCTTGCATATTTTTACCTACATTTAATTCATAAAATGTTCCAATATTTAAGGTAGTATCCTTGAGTACTACCTTGAATTATTAATGGAGCAAGGTGGCAGGGAAATAGGCTTCCCCAAGAGTTCATGCCATCATAAGACAGCATGAAAGAGCAAAATAATTTTTCTTACATTAAACTTTTGTTTTCTATTTGTTGGATCGTGAAATATTTAAAACTGGTGGTTGTGTTTTCATTAAGTCTTTGATAATGAATCATTGCTCATTTGACCTAGCTTGATAAAATCAACATACATAAAACTAATATATATTTGCAGACCAATCCTGTCTGGATTTTACATATATATAAATCAACATTTATAAAATGAATATATATAAATATATATGTGTATTATATATTCCTTTTATGGCAGGGACACAGAATGAACTACGGTTGTCCACACCATATTCTTCAGAAGTTCAGTGAGCTCTGGTCAGTATCTTGAGTGTTTTTCAGGAAACCTAGAAAACCTGACAGCTTAAAACTCTGAAGTATAATGAAAAACCAATTATACCAAATCAAGCACTCTTTAATATTGACTGGTGAAATTAAACCCCCCTAAGGATCACGCTCATGGCGGATTATTATTAAACACAACTACAAAAATCTAGGGCAGATAAAGATGATTATTCTCCAGGTGAATCAGAACATGAACTTAAGAAGGTCAGAGCCATTTCAACTCCTGGAGGGTCACCTGGAGTCATGTCTTGTAGCTATCGTGGGGAAAGCACATATAAGGAGGAATTTTTGTTAAAAGGGTCAGTGGCCATTTGCTTTTGACTTGCCCAGAACACGGGTCTGAGTTCTGAGCTCAGTGTTCCCATAACATATATTTCACTGTCTCGAGCCTTGTTGGCCATGCTTCTTGCTTGCTTCCGCTGTCTATGTGATAAAGTGGAAGGGAACATCCATTTCATTTCAGTGAAATATAAACATAGTCCAGATAAAAGACATTGGTGGGAGATTAAACAGCACATGTCACTCATTTGGAAAAAGTATTCTGTAATTATAGACCAAATATTTAGTTAAAAAAATCAACAGTGTCTTGAGTTCCTAACTTCTTACTGCCACTCTAAAAATCAATGGAGCATGCCACATTGTTCCAGAATAGTGGCTTTTCTCTGTCAGAACTCGAAGCAATCGTGTTTGTATAACCATCTGTTCCTAGAGTTTAACAGAATTATTTCAGTAGAAATGTATTATAGCCTAAGAAGCGAGGATAATTTTGAGGCTGTATCTACCTGTGGTCATCTATTGTATTCCTGTCATTTAATGTCCAGAATGCTAAATGGTTTGCCCAGGTCACATACCCAGTTATCAATACAGATTGACCTAATAATCACATCGTCTGACAACCAGCCTGATTCTCTTTCCATGATTACACATCCTTGCAAATTCTGGGGTAGAGGAGCACATATGCTACTCTCTCTCTGCCTCGCAGACCTGGCAACACACCGCAAACTAGAAAAAGGCATATTATGTATGTGATGATTTGAATAATCAGCACACATTTTCCACTGACCTGAACTTATCTTTCCTATGGGCCTCCTTTACCTTCGCTCTGTTCTTTGGCTTTTTATTCCCAGGAGTAAAATTATTCTTCCTTATAGGGAGACCTTGTTAAAATGCTAACCAAGAGAGCAAGGGTCTTAGGGAGATTCTTCTCATTATTACTGTAACATATCTCAACAGGGATTTATTCACCATTTAGGGGACTGAGCACATTTAATTCTGCAAGATATATAAGTCTCATTTGAAGAGTAAAGAAAATGGTCATTTCTGATACAGGCTGTTGAGGTCATGGTGCAGACTGTGAAAGAGTGGACAGTATATGAAATTTGTTGGGGTCTAGGTGGGGCAATCACATAATTTATGCACAAAAAGATACAGTTTTTAGAAGGAAAGGAGGTATTAGTACAACGGATATAAACTGCACTGCTATATTGTCATTCAGACATGTGCGAGTGATGTGGAGATCTAAGGTCCTTGAAAATATAAAAATATATATGTATGTATTATTGTTCAAGGGCTACCCTAGGGAACTAGGTCATGGGTCTGAGGCCTTGAAATGAGAAGACTACTTACTTAGGTAATGAAAAACTTACTTAATCCACAATGTTGCCCAGAGAAACTTTGGATTTCAAAGCCAGCTCTCTAAACCAACACACCAACACAAAAACAGGGAGATGAAACAGCTTAGCACTACTTTGCTTATGTCCACAAACATCAGAGCAAACTCTATTTGAGCTTCAACCTACAACCTACTTGCAAATGATGTCATTATGCAGACCTCGCTTTGGCATGAAGACATAATTAGTATTCAGTCTGACAGCAAACCATTTCATTTAATTCCACTGGCTGCGATCCAGCCAGCAGTATCTATATGACAGCATAGGAAAGAGGCACTTTGGGTAAAAGCAGGTTTGGCATTAGTATGCTAAGCAGTGACCTGGAATGGGAGCAGGGACACAGCAAGGTTGGAAGGTGCAGGGAAACAGAGGGAGTTATCATTGCAGCCCAGGAACCCACTGAGTTTGCATTTTAGATGCAAAGAATGAGGTTTATTTAATAAAGATTCTTATGCCCTGTTAGCCATGCTGTCTGACAAATTTAGGAACATAGTCATGATTAACTTCTAACCTGAAAATATTATAGAAATTCTCCCAGGAATTTTTACCTGGAATGAGAATCTGAACCCACATATTAAATGTCTTTTACAATATGAACTGAAAGCTGTATGCTATGTCTTTAACATGCTAATTCCATCTCTGGGACTTGAGTATTTTGATTGAACTGGGAACCGTCTGTGAGAAGCATTTAATTGACTTGAGATTACAATTAGCCAGTGATGATGTTGAATGGTCTTGATCCATTCTCCACTCTTCTATTTCTCATTCTGTGGCCTGGGAGAACAACAGAATTCAGCAGAATTCCTTATCTGGTGGCTTTTGGTAGGATTTCATCAGTGGCAGACACTGAAAAGAGATCTAGAGGCTGGGAGGAGAGTGACTGTGAGTTCTCTGTCTTCTCGAGAGGGCCACATTCCTCTTAGGTGGCTCTTCCCATAAAGTACTCTCTCAGTTCTGGTATCAATCCTCTCCCTAGGGATAAACCCTTCATCTCAGTAACCCTGGGATCCTGAATAATTTATTATTTTCCTCCTAAGCATTGCCCACATCATTGAAAATGGGTCTTTATTCAATTCACCTTAAATTGTCACTTTTGGTTTGTTATTTATTTTTTGCTGACTATCACTGACAATTACAATGTCTGACTTTTTGGATTCATAAACACGCAGAAGAAGGAAAGAAAAATGTAAGCAGAGAATGCCAGGAGAATTTTTCTTCACAGACATGGAAAGTGGAAGAATTAGTTTATGGGATTATGAGCAGTAAGGAGTCACTGATACCAGAGTCTGGTTGATAAATCATTGTTCCCAAATTTTTGGTCAAGAATGTTTCCAAGAAAGTTTCCATCAAAGAGTATGTTTTGATGATTGTTACAGGAGTCAGAACAAATCTGGATTGATTTTTAGGTTTTTCTTTTTTGACTACGTTTTACTTTATTGCCCAGGTAGAGTGCTACGGCATCATTGTAGCTCACAGCAACCTCAAATTCCTGGGTTCAGGCAATGGCCTTGCTTCAGCCTCCCAAGTAACTGGGACTACATGTATGTACCACCATGCCTGGGTACTGTTTTCTATTTTTAGTAGAGACATGATTTCACCCTTGCTCAGGCTGGTCTCCAACTCCTAAGCTGAAGCAATCCACCTACCTCAGCCTCTTAGAGTGTTAGGATCACAGGCACATGCCACTGTGACCAGCCAACTTTTAGTTTTTAAAAATATATATGGTGATGGAGTTTAGGTCTTGGGTAAAAATAGTTTTGACTTGGTCAATATGGAAACCAAGCTTTCCAGGATTGCCTTATTGAAATCTTTTTCAAACTCCATGTGCCAGAATTATCATACTTAACTAGGGTTTTAAATGCTTAAACCACCAGAACATGGAGGAAAGCAGATAAAGCAGATTGAAGTGCTTAGATAGATATGTTGAGGGAGCTGGTGGAAATCCTCTTTGATTTCTTCTTTCTTTGTGAAAGAGAAGCAAGATCATTAGCTTAATAAATATTGAGGCAGAAGGTTTAGGGTTTTTAGGAGAGGATAACTTATGAAATATTTGTTTGTGAGGAAAGGTTGAAAGGTTGCCATGAAGGGTCTGCTTAAAATTAGTGGTCAGTTGAACATGAGACTACCCAGCATGCCACAGTTTTCCCCAGCTACTTCTTACTTGCAAAATAGGGAAATCACTGTATTTAACCAAGTAAGAATAAGCAATGGGTAATTATATCATAATTTGGACCATAGGATCTAAAGTAGGTAGAGAGGAAAGAAAAGGTTGAAGGAAACAAAAGAAAGAGAAAAGGAGGCAAGAAGTACAGATTACAGAGACCGAGAAGGTTGACAAATTGTAGAAATTGCAGAATTAGAAATAGGTAGACAGGTAGGAAGTATCCTACTCCCTATTCATGGAAAGTAGATTTAAGGGGGTGGGGTTGTAGTTTTGGGTAATTACAAACCATGAGGTATACCCATGAAGTTATGGCTGTGAGAGGGTGGAAATAAACTCATTTTAGGCAATCAAGGATTTAAGAGTCTGGGTTTTGGACTGTTCGTCTGTGTGGAAATTTAAACCAGTAAGAACTGTCCTGGGTATGTTATTGCAGAAAGTGATGGGTAGGAGCTACAACCTTCAAGAATAAGTATATGAGTGACAATCTGGGATAAGAGGTCCTAAGAAGTTTGGATGGTGGTGTTACAGTTTAACTACAGGAGATTCAAAGTTTGCTTTTGTTTTTCAGGGAGAAAAGAAGGAAACAGCACAAAGTTCACAGTCCCAGAGGTAGGGAGGGAGCAAAAGAGAAAACAACCATTAATTGGTAGGATTTACAGAGAGTCAGGTTTTATTAGGGAAGAAGGTTGAAAGGAAAATACAAGTCTATTTTATCTGCTTTAAGCATAGCTACTCCTGTTCTCTTGATTTTTTTGTTTGTTTTTTTCAAACCAATGTAAGAGTACACATTTTTAGGTTACATTGTTCTCACTTTCAAGGTAAAGTTCAAATTGTAGAGCCCTTCACCCAGGGGCATGCTAAACACGTTGTACACATTAGCTGAGGTCCTTCCGATTGACCTTCCTCTTCCCACCAATCACACTCCTCCTCCCCCTTCTCTGTCCTTCTCTCCCATCCCCCTTCGGTAGAGTATATTTTTCACCATTCATCTAGGTGTGTAATTGTTTATATGTCAGTTTCATGTTCGTATTGAGTACATTGGATACTTTTTCTTCATTCTTGCAATATTTTACTAAGAAGAATGTGTTCCAACTCCATCCGGGTAAACATGAAAGATAGCACAGTTTGTTAATCCATTCATGGGTTGATGGGCATTTGGGTTGCTCCCATGACTTGGCAATTATAAATTGAGCTGCAATAAACATTCTGGTGCAAATGTCTTTGTGGTAAAATGATTTTTGTTCTTCCAGGTAGATACTTAAGAATGGAATTGCAGGATCAAATAAAAGGTTGGCTTTTAGTCCTATGGTCCATCTTATAAAGATACATGTGAACTTTCTAAATATAGACTATAAATGTCTTAACACAATAACTAAGAAAATGCCACGAAGGCTATGTTAACCAGTTTGGTGAAAATATTTCAAATTATATGTAGAACCAGCACACTGTACCCCATGACTGCATTAATGTGCACAGTTATGATTTAATAAAAAAATTAAAAATAAATAAAAAAATTACATATCAAGATCAAGTAGACTTTATCCCAGCAATGCAAGGATGGTTTAACATACAATCCATAAACATAATTCATCACATAAATAGAAGCAAAACCAAAGATTGTGTAATCTTCTCAATAGATGCATAAAAAGCATTCAACAAAATTGAGCATTCTTATCTGACAAGAACACTTAAGAAAATAGGCATATATGGGACATCTCTTAAACTGATAGAAGCCATCTATGACAAACCCATAGCCAATATCATATTGAATAGAGTAAAAATGAAAGCTTTTCCACTTAAAATTGAAACCAGACAAGGATATCCTCGATTGTCACTACTATTCAGCAGAGAAAAATAGGATGCATGTTATAAAATAATATATTTTACAAACTCCCTCAAAAATGCTTCCCTTGTGCAGATTATAAGATTGGCCTAGAGACAAGATATAATAAGGTTGGGGAACTTCTCATGAGCAAACAGGTGTCTGCCCAAAGTTCCATTCTTCTGAAAACAGAGCACTGGAAAATTCTGCCCTAAAAATTACTTTCATTTAAAGTGCGTGGTGAAAGGAGTACCTAATTCTAAAAAACAAGGTAAGAATTCTGATAAAATAGGATGGTAGAATTCTTATTACTATATGAAATATAGAGAGTATCAGAATGAAAGGAAAGCTAATAAATAAACATTCATATTCCTCAGACTGTAAGAAAGGGTTTTTTAAAAATATGAGGGAAGAAAAAAATAATGAATGGCCAGAAAATAAGGGTTTCTATAAATAAAATTATTTGGTTTTGGTCAGGAATGTTTTTGATGCATAAGAAAGTTCTTAAATACACTTTTTTTTTTTTTCTGAGACAGAATCTTAAGCTGTCACCCTGGGTAGAGTGCTTGGCATCACAGCTCACAGCAGCCTCCAACTCCTGGGCTTAAGCAATTCTCCTGCCTCAGCCTCCCAAGTAGCTGGGACTACAGGTGCCCACCACAGCACCCAGATATTTTTGGGTTGTTACTGTCACTGTTGTCTGGCAGGCCTGGGCTGAATTTGAACCTGTCAGCTCCAGTGTATGTGGATGGCGCCCTAGCCGCTTGAGCTACAGGTGCCAAGCCAAAAGTTCTTAAATATATTTGATGATGTAAGAAGCAAATTGTGAGTTTATACTTTATTTTTATTTTTTATTTTTTGAGGCAGAGTTTCAAGCCATTCCCCTGGGTAGAGTGCCATGGCATTATAGCTCACAGCAACCTCCAACTCTTGGGCTCAAGCTATCCTCTTTCCTCAGTTTTTCTATTTTTAGTAGAGATTGGGGTCTCACTTTTGCTCAGGTTAGTCTTGAACTCATGAACTCAAGCTATCTACCTGCCTCAGCCTTCCAGAATGCTAGGATTAAAGATGTGAGCCACTGCGCCTGGCTGTGAGTTTATATTTAAAAACGAACATGTACATAAGTTATGTCCCTTATAATCTTTGAATTCCATGAAATTTAGAAATAGATTAGTACACAATTGTAGTAAACTTCTTAGCTTAGATATTTTTATTACTTATTAAACATCTTGATCATTTTTTTCTTCCTGCCATGAGGGAGTAAGAGAGTCTGCAATAAACCTCCCACCGTGGACAACTAGAAAAATGGATAAAAGATGGGAAACACTGTTATATGAAAGGTGACAAGGGACTTTGATCCCTGAGAAATAAGCCATACTATTGCCTAGGTTTTTTTCTCTCCTGGGATAATTCTCAGACTATGATACAGAAAGAGTTTGGCAATCTTCCTGAATTAAGGAGACAGAAATTAGATTTCAGTTGCCTAGAATTTGATGGACACAGTACTTGAGAAGACAGAGTTACAGCAGAAAAACTCTGTAAACTTGCACAAAGTTTCTCGCATGTTTTGACAAAATATCAATCTGCAAATATATATGATGAGACCCCATGAAGCTGGGTAAGGACAAATCTGAAGGAAGGAACAATTAATTACTGGGGAGCCATAAGATAAATAGTCCACAAGCTCACACATGAGTCTATAGTTTCTTATGACAAAACTGGAGAGACTTTATTGAGTACATTCAGTAGCAAACCCAAAAGGGATTTTCACTGGGCATTCAGTAGAGACCCCAAAAAGCATATAGCTTAGAAACTGGGGGGGAGGGAGAAAGAAAGAAAGAAATGAAGGTAAGAAGGAAGGAGGGAAGGAAGGAGGGAGGGAGGGAAGGAAGGAAGGAGAGAGAGAGAAAGAAAGAAAAGAAGGGAGAGGATTAAATTAGCTCTTGAGAGGTTGTTCTAGATCCATCCTTAAAAGACTTAAAAACAACCTTAAAAGGATTAAACTAACCTGACAATAACTTACCTGCGAACAAAAATAAATTCAACATTTTTAAAAGAAATACAATATTCAGCCTTAAACAATATAAAATGTAATAATGTTCGATATCCAATTGAAAATTACTAGACATAAAAAATAGGACCTATATAATCTGGAGAAAAACTATTTGATAGAAATAGATCCATAAATGATAGAGATCATATGACTAATGGGCTAGGACATCAAAAAAGCTATAAGTATGAAATAATCTAATCAAGGATAAAAGGGAAACATATGTGACATGATTAGAAGAGAAATGGGAAATTAAAAAGGCTTAAATGGAATAACTAGAGATAAAAATAAAATAAAAAATCTGCAGCAAGATCTACATTAGATAAAATTAACCACAGATTAGACATTGCAGACAAAAAGTTCAGTGAACCTGAAAGCATAGCAAATTTTTTGAAGCACAGAGAGCGAAAAAGACTAAGAAAAATTGTGCATAGCATCAAGGAGCTTTAGGAAATATCAAAACTAACATATGTATAATTGGATTCTAAAAAGAAGAGGAAGGAAGAAGGTAGAAAAAAAATCGAGGAAAGTTTGGACAAAATATTTCCATACTCTATGAAAACTAAAAACATAGTTGTAATAAAATCAATGAACAGCAAACAGAATAAAAGCGAAGATAAATAAAATCATTCTGAAGCACATCAGAATCAAATTGCTAAAAATAAATGATTAAGGGAAAATCTAAAAAGTAGTTTGATTTAAAAAAAGAAAAAAAGATAATAATGACCTGGGATATTTTCTCATGTACTCTGCAAGCTAGAAAATTTTGGAGCAAAATCCTTCAAGCAATTTCAGAAAAACATTGTCAACTGTGATTTCTATTACCAATAAAAATATCTTTCAAAAACAACGACAAGGGCGGTGCCTGTGGCTCAAAGGAGTAGGGTACTGGCCCCATATACTGGAGGTGGTGGGTTCAAACCTAGCCCCAGCCAAAAAAAAAGGACAAAATAAAGAAGTTTTCAGAATAACAGATGATAAGAGAATTCACTACCTGTTGTAAGTTTTTTGCTATGTATGTAAAGTTATATATTATCTGAAGGCAAAGTGATTAGATAAACATTTCACTGTAAAGTCTAGAACCACTAATAACACAGAGAATAAGAAGGTATATTTAATAGGCCAATAGTTTAAATAAAGTATAGTTATAAAAGTGCTGAACAAAAAAGTGCTCCCAAAACAAGGCAAAAAAAGAGGGAAAAAATTAAGTACAGATGGGACAGATAGAACACAAATAACAAGATAATAGTTTAGACCCAACCATATAATTAAATGGAAATGGCCTAAAAATTGCTGTTGCAAACTAGAGATTTTTACATTAGGAAAAAAAAGCAAGATCCAAGTATAGATATCTACAAGAAAACTATTTTAAGTATAAAGATAAATAAATGAAAGGCAAAAATGTGGCAAAAGATAAATCATGTAAACATTAATCAAAAGACATCTGGAATGGCTATATTAATATTAAAATATACTTAAAACCAGGGACTAATTCTAGGGATAGGAAAGAACATTTCATAAATTTCATAATGATAAGGGATTAAATCATCATGAAGGCTTAATAATACAATGACTAAGCACCTAAAATTAAAATCTTTTGGATGGGGAGGGGTACAATGTGCAGGTTTTATATACAATTTGAAATATTTTCATCAAACTGGTTTACATAGCCTTCATGGCAAAAATCTTAAAATACATAAATAAGAAACTGATAGAACTAAAACACAAATAAACAAATCTGTAATTCTATTAAATACTTAGTAATTAATAAATAAGTAAATAAAGTATTTTAAAAAGGTATAGAGGCTCAGCACTTATAGCTCAGCGGCTAGGGTACCAACCACACGCACCAGAGCTGGCAGGTTCAAACCCAGCCTGGGCCTGCCAAACAATGACAATTACAACAAAAAAACAGCCAGGCATTGTGGCGGGTACCTGTACTCCCAGCTACTTAGGAGGCTGAGGCAGGAGAATCGTTTGAGGTTGCTATGAGCTGTGATGCCAGAGCACTCTACAGAGTGGGACATAGTGAGACTCTGTCTCAAAAAAAAAAAAAAAGTTATAGAGAACACTGTTAATAACTTGACTTAGTTGACATTCAAACATCACTCCACTCAACCACAGGAGAATATATATTCTTTACAAATTACTGGAACCTTCACCAAGAGAACACTTCCATGGCACAGGCTTAAAAGTTTTTTTTTAAAGGATTGAAATCATGCAACATATATTCTCTGACTACAAAGCACTAAACTGAAATCAATAACAGAATAATAGCTGGAAAATCATCGGAAATAAAACAACATCCTTTAAATACCTACTGTTCAAAGAAGAAATCATAAGAGAAATTAGAAAATGTTTTGAACTGAATATGGATAGAAACGACATGCCAAAATGTGTACAAGACAGTTCAAGCACTGTTAGAGAAAATGTGTAGTATTAAATACATTAGAACAGAAGAAAGGTCTAACATCAATTACGTAAGCTTTAAGAAACTTGGAAAAGAAAAGAAAATTAAATTTGACAAAAGCAAAAGTAAAATAGTAATAAAGAAAATAAAAAATTATGTAGAAGATAGAATAAAGAAATTTAATAAACCAAAAGTTGATTTTTTAAAAGATCAAAGAAATAAACATCCAGCCAGACTAATCAAAAAGAGAAAACGTAATTATATAATATCACAGTTAAAAAAGAAGGTATCATTCCAAAGCCTGAAGACTTTAAAAGTATAATAAAGGAATATTATAAACAACAGCTTAGATGAAGTGGACATATGTCCTTGAAAGACACAACTACTGGCTTGGCGCCTGTGGCTCAATCGGCTAAGGCGCCAGCCACGTACACCTAAGGTGGCAAATTCCCAGCCTGGCCCGCCAAACAACAATGATGGCTGCAACAAAAAAAAAAAAAAAAAAATGGCCAGGCGTTGTGGCGGGCGCCTGTGGTCCCAGCTACTTGGGAAGTGGAGGCAGGAGACTCGCTTGAGCCCAGGAGTTGGAGGTTGCTATGAGCTGTGATGCCATGGCACACTACCCAGGGGGATAGCTTAAGGCTCTGTCTCAAAAAAAAAAAAAAAGAAAGACACAACTACTTAAGCTCAGTCAAGAAAAAAATAAGTAACTTGAGTAGCCCAATATTAACTGAAGAGATTAAATTCAGAATTAAAATCCTTCAAATCAAGCTAACTCCACCCCCAAATGGCTTCACTGGTAATTCTACCAAATATCAATAAGAAAGCCCATCAATCCTACACAAACACTTCCAAAAAATGGAAGGCACACTTCCTAACGCATTTTATCAGGTTAGCATCATCCTGTTACCAAAACCAGATTATAACATGGCAAAGAAAAGAAAATTACAGTACGACATTCCTTATGTACATTCCCTGACAAAATATTAGCAAACTAATCCAACAATAGGTAGAAAAAATAATGCTTCATTACCAAATGGGACTTATTCCAAGTACTCAAGGTTTGTCTGGGGTTTGACAAGCAATCAACATAATTTATCATGTTAACAGACTTTAAAACTTATCTGATTATCTTAATAGATACAGAGAAAATGTTTCACAAAATCTGACTCCTTACATGGTAAAAATTGTCAGCTAACTAGGAAGAGAAGGAAATTTCCTCAATTTGAGAAAAGACATCTACAAAACACCTGCAGCTGATGTTATATCTAGTGCTGAAAGCTTTCCACCTAAGACTGGAAAAAGATATAGATGTCTTACCACTTCTACTCAGTATAGTAGTGAAGGTCTTAGTGCCATAGAGCAAGAAAAAGAATAAAAAGCATGCCACTTGGAAGAAAAGAGGTAAAACTCATTTGAAAAAATGATAATGTTCATAAGGAATGTTAAAAATTAATATAATTAAATCATAATTTTGTTATGAATTATAATTTGTAGTTATCATATTACATATGTTTAATGTTATATTAAATTTTAATTTTAAATTGCACACAAACTTTATGACCACCCTGGAGTATAGAAAATCCTGGCTGGTATGGTGTCTGATGCCTACAATTCTAGCGCTTTGGGAGGCCAAGGTAGGAGGATCAGTTAAAGCCACGAGTTTAAGACAGGAACAATATAGCCCAGTGGTTCTCAACCTTCCTAATGCCACGGCCCTTTAATGCAGTTCTTGTGGGTCATAAACCACAGGTTGAGAACCGCTAATATAGCCAGACCCCATCTCTACAAAAAATTTTAAAAAATTAGCCATCCATGGTGGCACTTGCCTGTAGTTCTGGCACCTTGGGCAGTTGAGGCAGGAAGATCTCTTAAGCCCAGGAGTTTGAGGTTACAGTGAGCTGTACCTCCATACTCCAGGCTGGGTGATAGGGAAAAGACTCAATCTCTAAAAAGATAAAAGAAAAAAAGAGAAAATCTTAGGGAATTTTAAAAACTTACCAAAATTTATAAGTGAGTTTCCCAAGGTTAATATATGAAAATCAATATTACTTCAGTATGGAATAATTTATTCTATTATTTCAAGAAAAGAACAATGAGCAAGTGGAAGTTGAAATTTCTAAAAAAAAACATTAACTACTGCATTGAAAAACATGAAATATTTAGGGGAAAATTTAATAAAATATGTTAAGACCAGTATACTAGAAACTGCAAAGAAATCACTAAAAGAAGTTGGGAGACCTAAGAAAAAGGAGAAAAGTACTATGTCCACAGATCAGCAGATTCCGTATCATTAAGATGTCAGATTTCCCTGAACTGATCTAAGATTCACTCCAATAACAATAAAAATTGCAGCGGGGATTTTGTAGAAATTATCAAGCTGAATCTAAAATGTACATGGAAAGACAACAGACTGAAAAGAAGCAGAAGAATTTTGAAAAAGAACAAAGTTGGAAGACTTACATTCCCTGAAGACTTACTATAAAGCTTCAGTAACCAAGACACTGTGGTATTGTTATAAAGATACACATATACAGATGTTTAAATATCTCTATCTATATATGTTCACAAAAAAACAGAATACAGATAGTTCCTGGGTTACAGACAAGATAGGTTCCTGAAAATGCCTTTATGTTGGACTTGTATGCAACTCAGATCCCTAATGAACAGCACATATACAGTAATAATACTAATGCTAATACTAATAACAGTAATATTATAATGACTCATGTGGTGATAATAATACAATGTAATGTAATAATAATACCATATACTGTAACAGCAAGTTACAGAAAATATTATGCTTTTTCAAAAATTCAAACAAATAGAACATAAAAACAAACTCATACAAAGAGTTTAAATAGCAAAAATTTCAAAAAATATATGAAAAGTTCACACTCACCTAATATTGCATCATTGTTTTGTTTACTGGAAAGAGTATTCTTGAGGTTAGAAGGTGGGCTGATATGAATTGGAAGATGATGATGGAGAGGTGCTGGAGAGGATGGGGTGATGCTGGAGAATCAGGATTTGATCCTGTAGCTGGAGGGGAGGAGCTTACCACCGAAGTCAGTTCCTTTAAAAAAGTATCTGAGAGTAGTCAATGGGACCGCACCTACAGTGCATCTTACAAGGGTACATGTGAAATTTACTAGGTATAGAACATAAATGTCTTAACACAATAACTAAGAAAATGCCATGAAGGCTATGTTGACCAGTTTGATGAAAGCATTTCAGATTGTGTGTAAAACTAGCACATTGTACCCCATGATTGCATTAATGTACGCAGCTATGATTTAATAAAAAAAAGAAAAGAAAAGAAAAGAAAAGTATCTGAGGTTGTTTGCAAAGCCTTTTGATTTTTTCATCATAATGGCCTTGTAGCAGCTGATGTTCCCACGAACTGCGTACTAAATCTTTGCAAATGGCTCAGTGTTATGATGTTGTTCCCCAAGCTTAGCAAATCCTGCTCCAGTGAGACAAAAGGCTCCAGCTAATACTTTTGCCATAAACTTTCTTGGCTCTGGATTCTCTGATCCTTCGTATTGCTGTGTTTCTATCCACTGCTTCTGTGTCTATGAAACCAGCCACTAGTATAAAGATGCTGTGCCAATGAGCTACTTACAACATGTGGGTTTGTTTATATGCAGAAGAAACTAATTCTAGAATTATTAATTTAACTATTTAAATAACATATCCTTATTGGGAGCCCATTCGTAAGTATGGGACACCATTAAGTCTGTCATGCATAATGGACCATATCACTGTGGTCACCTTTGAAATACTCCCATTGGCCGTCTGGCGACTGTAGTCATATTCAGCAATGAGGTATGTAGCACTTTTTCTAACATGAGTTTTCGAATTTAATTGTCAGATGTATGATGACAGCTCTGATGGCCATTCCTGAAAAAGAGTTCCAAAATTGCTTTGGAGGATGGATTAGGCACTGGCATCAATACGTAGCTTCCCAAGGCTAGTACCTCAAAGGTGACCATAGCTATTCAGCAATGAGGTAGGTAGTATTTTTCTAGCATTAATTCGCCAACTCTATTGTCTGACCTCATATGATGAGGTGATTTGTTAGCTATGTGAGGTGATTAGATGCTATGAGCTGAATTTTGTCCCCCCAAAATTCATATGTTGAAACACTTATCCCTAGTACCTCTGAATGTCATTGTATTTGGAGACAGGGCCTCTAAAGAGGTAATTATGTTAAAATGAGCCCATTAGGGTGTGACCTAATTCAACCTGAGGGGTCCTTATAAGAAAAGGAATTCAGGATTCACAGAGAGACACTACAATGAGCGTGTAAGAACATACTGAGAATGTGGTCATCTGTGAGCCAAAGAGACAGGTCCTAGAACAAGTCAAACTTGTCAATACTTGGATCTTAGCCTCCAAACTGTGAAAAATAACTTCACTGTTTAAGCCATTCAATCTGTGGTACTTTGGCATGGCAGCCTTAGCAAAATAATCCAATAGATAACTGGAATGCCTGCCAAACTCAAAAAAATCTTTCTTCCCTCATCTCTATCTGACTCTGCCAAATATACTAAGTGAAACTCCAGTATAACTAAGTGACCCTCATCCTTAAGGGTCATTTAAAATCTAGGCTTGGACTCCTGATCAAAGAATGAGATCTTCTCAGACAGAAATTGGTTTTGAGGTACAGAGAGAATTAGGAAATCTCCTCAATGCAGGCTCAAGGGTAAAAAGATCCAGTCTACAGAGGCAAGTTCATGAAACAGACATCCAGAAACGAGCAGGTAAAAAAAAACTGAGAAAGTTCCCAAAGAATTCCTTTTTCTAATCTAACAGAACATTTCCTGAGTGCCAGCTATATTCCATCTGTTCTGAGAGATGGCCCAGTATTCTTATTGTAAACTCTCTATTTTGATTGTTGGCTCAAGTTGGTTTCTGACGTGTAACCAAAGAGTGCAAAATAACCCAAGTGCCACTATGTCCAAATTACTGGACATCCATGGGATTAGGGGCCTACACAGAAGAATATGAGGAGACCCCTATTCCCAGCTCTCTAAACATACTCAGATGTAACTGTAGAGACCTTCAGCGAGGCCATGAGTTCTTACATGAGCAAGCAGGCAAGGTGAAATAACTCAGGGAAATTTGAGTTATCACTGTAAACATGACCTCAAACTCACAGCTTTGAACAGCCAGGGGAAACCTGAAGTAGAGAGAGATAAATCAAAAAGAATTATAGAAACCTGTGACAATAGTGCCAGGCAGCCAAAAACTCAGAATGAACTGGGGTTTTAGAAAAGTGCTAAAGAAAAAACAAAAAGTCATTTTGGGAAGTAAGACAAGATAAATTGAATCTTCCGGCAGTGTACAATAAAATGACTGGCTGGGATGAAAAATTTATCAATCAGTCAAAATCAGTTTTTCAAGAAGAAGTTTCATGAGTCAAAAGGTAAGCTCAGGGAAGGCCTCTGAACTACCTGCTAATGGGAGGGGAAAAGGATCTCAGTTTGCCAAGACTGACCTAAGCCTAGTGCTGTGGCAGGCCCAGACTCCCGATAGATTGGTTCTGTGATGGGAGGAGGAGGAGGAGGAGGAGGAATGCAGGAAAACCTGGCTTGGAGAGGAACCAGGAGGCCAGTACCCTAGCCCACAATATAGTCTTAGCCAATGACCCAGGAGCTTCTTGCACCTGTGCAATGAATGGCCCGTGCATCCTGACAGATAAGAAGATGTATCCTGACAGGCACACATACCGCACAGTGAGCTATATACATCCTGATGGCAAAACAGAGGGCGAACTTAATCATCACACCTGAAAACTCTCACTCTAGGGAAGGTGACACTTCCCTCGGTGGGGGAAGTCAGTGTGAGGCCAGTCTGTGTGATTCTTCCTGGCCCCTGAAGTATAAGCAGAAGTGGCATGTGTCATCTCCAGACAGTCGCTTCCGGACGCAGTGCGTGGTTTGCCATTTCTCCTTTTTCTCTACTGTGAGGCTGGTAGTGTTCCAGATGGAGGCTGAGCTATCAGCGCGTGTCCCAGGGTGAAGGGAACCTGAGAGGAGCTTCAGTGGTTTGTGAAGTACAGTGAGAAATAAACCTTTGTGATAAGTCATGGTGAGGTGGGAGGCCATTTGTTACTGAAACATAACCTGGCTTCTCCTGACTCTCACAGCCTGCAAGGTCAATAACATCGGATCTGAGAATTGAGCATTTCTGGTCACCAGGAACAATCTACAGGCTTTGGGGAATGGCAGTAAAAGGAAATCATAGGAAGAACCCAAGCTCAGAAGCAAGACAAATGTGAGAGACCACATGAGACGTCCCCTAGAAGAGCAAGCACATTATTCATTTTTACCCCAACTGAGAAAACAATGAGCTGATCAGGTCTCAGGAGATGGAGGTTTTGTTGATGAAAAGAAGCCAAGAGGATTTGAGATTTTTTATTTTGTTTTGCTTTTCAGCTAGGTTCTAAGCCAAAAGGAGATGAAGCAAGGGTTAACCTGACTTAACCGAGGAGGACAATCAAGTGATGACTAAAACACACAACATTCCCTGAACCAACTGTTGGTTTTGCATGTAGACTTTTGGATATAGCACCCAGGAAATAGTGCTCTGCTCCTGGTCTAGGCCATGTCCTTCTGGAGGTGGCCCCTTTTCATAGACTGTTTCTGTGTCCATTCTGAAATAGCCTGTCCAACCCCTGTTTATTTCCCTAGGCTTCATAGCAGCCCTATTTTGTGTTATGCAGCTCCCTTTCTAAGGACTAGAAATTGCCCCTGAGCCTTTGCTTGGGAGCAAGGGCCCTGTTTCCCCAGGCACAAATTTCCCTTGGCTATCTGCCTGCCTCTTGGATTCTGAATGTCCCGTATCTGACTCCCTTCCTGGTGAAGACACCAGTACCACCTTGAAATCTTCTGCCTCCCACCCCTTGCTGGCCCTTTGCCTGGAATAAAATAAAATAGAAATTATTGGGACTGTAGGCCACCATTCTTCACTTGCCAACCTGAGACCCTGCTCTTGCCTCAACATTTATTCAGTGTCCTTTGTGTTGGTCCTGCCTAAGAGTAATCTCTGCACCCAACTCCTCTCTCCTGCTACAAAACTATGCCCCTCACAAATCAGAGTGGCTCCTGGTATAAATTAAAGGAAGTAAGGATTAACCTGACTTTTTTTTTTTTTTTGAGATGGAGCCTCAAGCTATCCCCCTGGGTAGAGTGCCATGACATCACAGCTCATAGCAACCTCCAACTCCTGGGCTCAAGCGAGTCTCCTGCCTCCGCCTCCCAAGTGGCTGGGACCACAGGTGC
>CAUYQV010070974.1:0-16885 GCA_963574575.1 Galagoides demidoff | reverse complement strand
GCCTCCCAAGTAGCTGGGACCACAGGCGCCCGCCACAACGCCCGGCCATTTTTTGGTTGCAGCCATCATTGTTGTTTGGCAGGCCCGGGCTGGGGATTCGAACCCACCACCTTAGGTGTATGTGGCTGGCGCCTTAGCCAATTGAGCCACAGGTGCTGAGCCAAACAAGTTGTTCTGATTAGTCGTGTCTTCACTTTTACAGAGGCCTTCTACAGTGTGCCAGCAAAGGAATCAACCCAGGTTAAAGGAGGGAAAGCAGAGGCATAAAAGATAGGAATTTACCCACTGGACAGAGGAGTGGGGCAGAAAGAGCGTGCCCAATGCAGAGGAACAGCAGGAGCTAAAGGGTCACCAGCAGAATACAGGTGAGGCAGCACCAAAGCTGAATGGGGGAGGGGGGGCAGAAAGCCAATTGTGAAAACTCAGTTGTTCAAACAGGGATCAAGCCCAGTGCAAAGCAGGGATAACCAAGGAATGCTGGAGCTGTGGAGGACATCAAGTCTGGCCACATCCAGCCTGGGTCAGTGACCTGCCTCATTTTGAATTGGCATTTCTGCCTCTCTCCCATCTGCATGGCTCCATATCAGTTACTTAATCTCAGTTACTCTCATCTCCCTTAATGTTTCTCAAAATGTGTATGCACCCAATAATCCTCAGCTAAATCAGGTGGAGCCTATAATCTCAAGAGTTCAAACAAATATAACCAAGACACACCTGTAGTCCCAGCTACTCAGGAGGCTGAGACAAGAGAATCGCTTAAGCCCAAGAGTTTCAGGTTGCTGTGAGCTGTGATGCCACAGCACTCTGCTGAGGGCGACACAGTAAGACTGTGTCTCAAAAAAAAAAAAAAACAAAACCATAATTAAGAAATAAGTAAGACACCTTGTAGGTGGACATGAGGGGGAGCACTCAGGTAGGACAGGAGGTAAGAAGTCTCTCAGAAGCCATATTCAAACTCAAAATATGTGTCAGTACTAGCCAGATAAACTGGGCAACTGGAAGTGTTCCATTAATGCTGTCAGAACTAGGTGAGTCCCTGAAAAGCAACTACCAGTAGTCAGCAGGCAAGCCATCCTCTACAAAAGCCAGCCAAGTCAACGAGCAGATGCTAACATCCTGCAGATAGCAGGATGAGTAGATGGTCAGATCCCAAGACACCACCACAACTACCTTTCTCAGCTAGCTTCAGTACATAAAATAATCAAGCTGGTGTCTTGACACCTCCAATAGTGGCAAAATGCACTTCGTGCATAGAAAATCTTCCAAAGCGGCTGAGGCGCCAGCCACATACACCCAAGGTGGCGGGTTCGAATCCCCAGCCCGGGCCCGCCAAACAACAATGATGGCTGCAACCAAAAAATGGCCGGGCGTTGTGGCGGGCACCTGTGGTCCCAGCTACTTGGGAGGCAGAGGCGGGAGACTCGCTTGAGCCCAGGAGTTGGAGGTTGCTATGAGCTGTGATGCCATAAGCACTCTACCCAGGGGGATAGCTTGAGGCTCCGTCTCAAAAAAAAAAAAACTGTACCCCAACTGCCTGTTAATATCTCAACTTAAGTTGCTACTTCTTAAAACATTGAAATAGAATCTTACTATCTAGCATTCACTATTTCCTAGGCCATGTCTATTTTTTCTTTTTTTTTTTGAAGGTTTCAAACGTACTTTATTTCAATAATGCCATACTTTAATGGGTATACAGTGCTTTTACTTGGCATCAATTATGAGTTGGTTCTGAAACAATTCAGTATTACACCAGCTGGGATGATTACTGATCTCTCCATTCCTTTGGGGTGACTCTGCCAACAGGGGACAGGTTCCATTCTATTCGAATTTGTGTCAATATGTCCATACAGCAATACAGAAAGTGGCTCCACTAGCTAATATAGCATTACTATATTTGTCATGAAAATCAGGTGTTCATTTCTGGTGGTTTGCCATTGCCATTGTTTGCTGAATGTATCAAACTTGGAGATGACTTAGTGCGTTCTTGGCCAAGAAAAACATCGTGAAATTGAAAATGGAACTGCAGCAATTTCAGATGCTGGTTCGGTGCAAATTGACTTCAGATACTCTTGCAAAAACCACCGAAGAACAAAAATCTATTTTTTCTTTTTGAGAAAGGTTCTTGCTTTTCTGCTCAGGCTGCACCCACTGTACCCTCAAACTCCTGAGCTCAAGTGATCCTCTTGCCATAGCCTCCAGAGTATTCAGGAGTACTATAGGCACATGCTACCACACCCAATTCTTTTTTGTAGGTACGAGGTCTATCTGTGTTACTCAAACTGGGTTCCCGGCCTCAAGCATTCCTCTTGCTTCAGCTTCTCAAAGTTTTGGGATTACAGGCCTGGCCCTGGGCCATGGTTATTTATTTATTTATTGAGACAGAGTCTTATTAAGTCACCCTCAAGTGATTCTTTTGTCTCAGCCTCCCAAGTAGCTGGGACTACAGGCAACCGCCACAATGCCCAGCTATTTTTTGGTTGCAGCCATGGTTGTTTGGGCGGGCCTGGGTTGGATTTGAACCTGCCACTTTAGGTGTATGTGGCTGGCACCTTAGCCACTTGAGCCACAGGCGCCGAGCCTATACCTTGGTCTTTTGAATGGGTACACCATATAATACTAATGTTCTTCTGTTTTAAGCATACCTTCTGCTGATAAATATTTAGGTTGTTTAGACTTTTGTTACAAGGAATAATGCTGCAATGGATAGTGTTTAGTCTTTGTGTACATGTGTTACCTATAGAATAAATTCCTGAAACTGCTGAGTCAAACAGCATATACGGCACTTATCATTTTTTTTTTTTTTTTTTTGCAGTTGTTGGCTGGGGATGGGTTTGAACCCACCACCTCTGACATATGGGGCTGGTGCCCTACTCCTTTGAGACACAGGCGCTGCCCCAGCATTTATCATTTTAATAGAATTGTCAACTTGACTTTCGAAGGACCTATAGCTTATATCAATTTATGTTCTCATCATCAACATACTAATTTTCTTTTTACTTTTGTAGAGATGAGAGGTCTTGCTATGGTGCCCAGGCTGGCCTTGAATTCATCAGGGGCTCATGCCATCAATCCCCCTCCCTTGGCCTCCCAAGGTGCTGGCATTATAGTTATAAGTCAGGCACTCATGAATAAACTGTAAGACTGCTGGTGGGAGCTCATTCCTGTAATCCCAGCACTTTGGGTGGCTAGAACAGGATTGCTTGAGGCAACAGAGTGAGACTTAGTCACAAACAAACAAAATACACTATAGACCTCACATCCTTTTCAGTTCAATACTGCATGAAAACTGTTGATCTTTCAGTCTGTAAAGTGTACAGTGGCATCATAGTGTGGTTTTAATTTAAATTTCTTTCAGGTGCATATTTTTTCACATAAAAACCAGGAGTATTAGGGCGGCGCCTGTGGCTCAAGGAGTAGGGCACCAGCCCCATACAATGGAGGTGGTGGGTTCAAATCCGCCCCGGCCAAAAAAAAACTGCAAATAAACAAACAAACAAACAGGAGTATTTTTCCTATGATCTTGGTGTTCCTTCCTTTACCTATTTTTGCTGTCTTTTCCTGACTGGTACATAAGAGATCTATAAAAAGGAATTAGTTCTTAGTTGTGCTGAAAATACTAATTACCTTTTTTTTTTTTTTTGAGACAGAGTCTCAAGCTGTCCCCCTGGGTAGAGTGCCGTGGCATCACAACTCACAGCAACCTCCAACTCCTGGGCTCAAGCGAGTCCCCTGCCTCAGCCTCCCAAGTAGCTGGGACCACAAGCACCCTCCACAATACCCGGCTATTTTTGGTTGCAGCCATCATTGTTGTTTGGCGGGCCCGGGGCTGGATTGGAACCCGCCATCTTAGGTGTATGTGGATGGCGCCTTAGCTGGTTGAGCCACAGGCGCCCAGCCTAATTACTTTTTCTTTCTGTATTTTGCCCTTGTTTACACAATGTTCAGAAGTTTCCATTATTATATAATCACATTTATTAATCTATTATGGTTTCTAAATTTTTTTTTTTTTTTGAGAGTCTTACCATGTTGCCCTCAGTAGAGTATTGTGGCATCACAGCTCACGACAACCTCAAACTCTTGGGCTTAAGCAATTCTCTTGCCTGAGCCTCCCAAGTAGCTAAGACTGTAGGCACCCACTACAACGCCTGGCTATTTTTTTCGCTGGCTATTTTTTGCTGCAGTTGTTTAGTTGGCCTGGGCTGGGTTCAAACCTGCCACCCTTGGTGTATGTGGCTGGCCCTATAACCACTATGCTATGTCAAGCTGGTTGCTGAATTTTTCTTTCTTTTTTTTTGACATACAAAAGGACAATATTTATTTAACTCAAGCTTTCCTATAAGAAGTTAAACAACAACAACAACAACAACAAAAATCGGGTGAATACATTACTGAAAACGTTAACATTTTTTCATATATCCTTTCAGTGCCCAGTGGTTTCTCAATTTTTTTTTTAATTGTTGGAGATTCATTGAGAGTACAAGAAGCAGGTTATACTGATTGCATTTGTTAGGTAAAGTCCCTCTGGTTTCTGAATTTTTAAAAATCTTGCTAGCTGGGTGTTGTGGTAGGTGCCTATAGTCCCAGCTACTTGGGGAGGGTGAGGCAAGAGAATCACTTGAGTCTGAGTTCCAGGTTGCCATGAGCTGTGATGCAACAGCACTCTACTTAAAGTAACAAAGTGAGACTCTTGTCTCAAAAATAAATAAATAAATAAAAATCTTGCTTAAGAAAGCTTCCATATCCCGAAGCTATAAAAACCATTATGTCATTTTCTTCTAGTACTTTTATGGGTTTGTTTTTTATACTAAAAATCTTAGTATCTACCTGAACTTGAAATTTATGTTCTAAGCAATCAGAAACATTTATTACTTTATTACAAAAACTAACAATTTCTTTCTTTTCTCATGAAAGTATTTTATAAATATTCCTCAATTTTTCCAATAGATAATTTTACATTCCACTTTCTTACTATACTTTAATATCGAAGAAATAATTATCACAAAATACTTCGGTAACATTATAATTTCCTAAAACATGTTAATTTTATCTGGAACTATAACCAGCATGGATGTAGTTTTTTTTTTTTTTTTTTTTTTAGAGTCTGACTATGTCGCCCTGGGTAGAGTGCTGTGGCATCACAGCTCACAGCAACCTCAAACTTGGGCTTAAGCGATTCTCTTGCCTCAGCCTCCCAAGTAGATGGGACTACAGGTACCCACCACAATGCCTGGCTATTTTTTGGCTGTAATTGTCATTGTTGTTTGGCAGGCCTGGGTGGGGTTCCAACCCACCAGTCCCGGGTGTATGTGGCTGGTGCCCTAACTGCTGAGCCTGTATGGATGTAGTTTTGAACTGTGTGTTCAACTACCAACCACAGTTAAGTTCATACAGAAATAGTTTATAAAGATTTTATCACAAGTGATTGATACCTGAGTTTGAAAGCTTAGGTTTTCAGGTTGACTTATGTATGAACCTTACTGAAATATATAAGAAATATTTTACACTTACACAGATTGAACAATTCCACTGAGAAATAGCTGTATCTTTAATAGTTAAAGAGGAACTAGATAAAAGTACTATACAGGGTGGCCATAAACTTTATGGCAATCCTGTGTAAGAAGCAGAGGGCCATGGTCATCTTCAACTGGTTTTCTCATTTGGAAGAAAACAAACTTTTTCTTTTTTTTTTTTTGAGACAGTCTCACTTTGTTGCCCTTGGTAGAGTGCTGTGGCATCATAACTGAGCGACCTGGTTGCCTCAGCCTCCCAAGTAGCTGGGACAGGTGCTTGCCACAACCCCCGGCTATTTTTAGAGACAGTGTCTCTCTCTTGCTCAGGCTGGTCCCTTAACTCCTGAGCTGAGGTGATCTGCCTGCCTTGGGCTCCGAGAATGCTAGGATTATAGGTGTGAGCCACCATGCCTGGCCCCAGAAACAAACTTTATTTCCTTTAAAAGTACAGGCCTTCTCAATAGAAACTTTAAAAAGTCCTCCTGGAGTAATTGTTTAAATTGAAACCTAAAGAATGAGAAGAGTAGACAAAGGAGGCCACTTGGCCCAGGCTTTGAAAGGCAATTAGTTGCAGAAGCATAAATCCTGAGTGTGAACACTCATTTCTAAAACTGTGATTAGTGGGGGGAAGGAAGAGGTATACTGATTTTCTTCCATACTTTTTATTTCCAAAATAAATTTTTCTTCCCAGGTGATTTTTTAATTTTTTTAGAGATAGGGTCTTACTCTGTCACCCAGGCTGGAGTGCAGTGGCATCATCATAGCTTGCTGCAGCTTTGAATGCCTAAGCTTAAGTGATCTTCTTGCCTCAGCCTCCTAAGTAGCTGAGACTACAGGCTTAGGCCGCCATGCTCAGCTAATTTTTCTATTTTTTGTAGAGATGGGGTCTCATTCTTACTCAGGCCAGTCTTGAACTTCTGAGTTCAAGCAATCCTCCCACCTCAGATTCCCAGAGTGGTAGGATTCCAGGAATGAGTCACTGAGCCTGGTACCCAAGTGATTCTTTTTTTAAAGGTTTAAATATCCTAACTAATGCTAATGGTTGCCAGGCAACCACAGCCAATTATAAATGTTCTTGTCCTTAGCCACAGAATTCTATTCTAAAATAAGTATTGTGGCTAAGTGGTTGAGGCGCCATCCACATACACTGGGGCTGGTGGGTTTGAACTTGGCCCAGATCTGCTAAACAACAATGACAATGACAAGTGCAGCAACAACAACAACAAAAAGTAGCCGGGCATTGTAACGGGTGTCTACAGTTCCAGCTACTTGCAAAGCTGAGGCTAGACAATCGCTTAAGCCCAAGAGTTTGAGGTTGCTATGAGCTGTAATGCCAGGGTACTGTACTGAGGGTGACAGTGAGACTCTGTCTCAAAACAAACAAACAAAAAAAAAAAGCAAAAAAAAAAAAAAAAGGATTTACCGTGACATGAAAGCACTTACTTTTAAAATAGACATCTTGCATACATTCCCTATGTTTCACATTTTAAAACGTATAAGTCTAGTGTTAAGTTTACTTTTCCGTGAGAATGTGGAGTTGACATTTGTGTACAAAAGTAAAATCGGAGTTATTTCAACCAAGAGTAGCTTTGCTCTGCTTGCTTGTAGCTAGTATTTGTACTAGTTAGAAGGCAGCAGATTAGAGTATTTGGCAAGACATTTCTTCTATACTGGTCTTTTATACTGAACTTTTTTTTTTTTTTTTTAGCAGTTTGCTAAAAAACCCAGTTTAGCTGGGTTTGAACCCACCACCTCTGGCATATAGGGCCAGTGCCCTACTCCTTGAGCCACAGGTGCTGCCTGATACTGAACCTTTTTTTTTTTTTTTTTTTGGAGACAAGAGTCTCAAGCTGTTGCCTTGGGTAGAGTGCTGTGGCATCACAGCTCACAGCAACCTCCAACTCCTGGGCTTAAGTGATTCTCCTGCCTCAGCCTCCCAAGTAGCTGGGACTACAGGTGCCCACCACAACACCTGGCTATTTTTTGGTTATAGTTGTCATTGTTGTTTGATAGGCCCGGGCTAGATTTGAACCCACCAGCTCTGGTGTATGTGGCTGGCACCTTAGCTGCTTGAGCTACAGGGGCTAAGCCATATACTGAACTTTTTTATCAAACATGCTTAACTTACGAAGAAGACAGTGTTAGAATCAGTATTAAAGTTACATAAAAGGGCGGTGCTCACAGCTCAGTGGGTAGGGCACTGGCCACATACACCCAGGCTGATGGGTTCAAACCCGGCCCAGGTTAGCTAAACAACGACGACCACAACAACAACAACAACAACAAAATAGCCAGGCGTTGTGGAGGGTGCTTGTAGTCTCAGCTACTTGGGAGGCTGAGGCAAGAGAATTGCTTAAACCCAAGAGTTTGAGGTTGCTGTGAGCTATGACACCACGACACTCTACCCAGGGTGACAGCTTGAGACTCTGTCTCAAAAAATAAGTAAATAAATAAATAAACAAATAAAATTACTTAAAAGATCAAATCTGTAACTCAGAACTTCAAAACATTCATCTATAAGCATAAATACCTTGAAATTTCTTCTTTACAAACTCATTTACCAAACAAAGAAAACATAACATTTTCTGAGGAAGGTTAAACTATCAATTTAACAATGTGATCAATTTAAAGTATATACAGATTAAGGTTTTTTCTTTAAGTTGTATAGCGGGCTTAGCGCCTGTGGCTCAAGTGGCTAAGGCACCAGCCACATACACCTAAGGTGGTGGGTTCGAATCCAGCCCAGGCCTGCCAAACAAAAAATAGCTGGGCGTTGTAGCGGGTGCCTGTAGTCCCAGCTACTTGGGAGGCTGAGGCAGGAGATTCGCTTGAGCCTAGGAGTTGGAGGTTGCTGTGAGCTGTGATGCCACGGCACTCTATCCAGGGGGACAGCTTGAGGCTCTGTCTCCAAAAAAAAAGAATTGTATAGCGATAACAGAATTATAATTATCTGCATATTACAAACATCATAAACTAAACAAACAAGATAATTTCTGACCATTTATATTTGTTTCTAGTTGGCTATGTTTTGACTACCTAAGAGCACTGAGTAGAAGGCTAATGTTCCAAGTAGAATAGTACTTTAAGGATATGAAAAGCTATCTAAATTGAATTTCTTAGGGCCGAGCATGGTAGCTCATGCCTGTAATCCTAGTACTCTGAGAGGCCTAGGCAGGTGGATTGCCTGAGTTCACAGGTTTGAGAGTAGCCTGAGCAAGAGTGAGACCCTACTTGTAAAAAACAGCTGGATGTTGTGGCAGGTGCCTATAGTCTGCCAGAACAGAGGGCTGTGGCATCACAGCTTACAGCAACCTCCAACTCCTGGGCTCAAACAAGTCTCCTGCCTCTGCCTCCCAAGTAGCTGGGACTATAGGCGCCTGCTACAACGCCTGGCTATTTTTTGGTTGCAGCCATCATTGTTGTTTGGCGGGCGCAGGCTGGATTCAAACCCGCCAGCTCAGGTGTATGTGGCTGGCGCCTTAGCCACTTGAGCCACAGGAGCCGAGCCAGAACAGACTCTTGTTTCAGAGCCTGAGACAAGAGAAATGCTTGTGCCCAAGAGTCTGAGGTTACTGTGAGCTATGATGCCACAGCACTCTACCAAGGGCGACAAAGTGAGACTCTATCTCAAAAAAATAAAAATAAAAAAATAAATTTAATTTCTTAACAGTATATAGTACTTTTGCAAGCTATAGTTTTCAGAATATACAACTGGGAAAGTACTATGGTGATATCTATCATTCTAATTATTTAATAAAGGTGATTCATAAAAGTTAATTAATGATTTCTCTAATCTTTTATCATCTTAAGAAAATATATAAAGACTATGTATATTACCCAGCTCTTTTAATGGCTGGCTCTGTACTCTGGAGGCAAAAACCTGTCCTGAGATTTATCTCTGAAATAAATTGTATAATTTGTAAAGTTACTTCCAACTCTAAAATTCTATGACTATTTTGTATTTCGTTAGGTATAGGCTACTTGATTTCTTTGCATTTTAATCAGGAAGATACACAGTAAATAAAAAAGCCTTCATGTCACTGATAAGCAGTAAAGAAGCACATGTGTACACACACACACACACACATTTTGGGAATATTTATTTTGAAAAGAACTCAAGTCCTTTGTTAAGCAAATCAAAGTGTGGCTATGGGAGGAAAGGAAATATCTAAGTTACAGTCAACACGGACTGTTTACTTAAGGTCTCGTATATACCATATCATAGCATTAAAGACACCCCATTCTGGTTCTCAAGGCACAAAAATACATCAGAGGATTAATCATATTCATTGAGTGGCATCATCTCTAGATGTCTGTATAATGGATGTGAGTGTGAATTCAAGGTTTTCTTAGGTGTGTTTCAAGGACTCTTTCTTTTAGTATATATATATTTTTAGACAGAGTGTTACTTTATCACTCTTAGTAGAGTGCCATAGTGTCACAGCTCACAGCAATCTCTAACTCTTGGTCTTAGGCGATTCTCTTGCCTCAGCCTCCCAAGTAGCTGGGACTACAGGCACCCCCCCCCCCCGCCCCCGGAACACACAACTATTTTTTTGTTGCAATTGTCATTGTTGTTTAGGTGGTCTGGGCCAGGCTCAAACCTGCCACCCTTGGCATATGGGGGCCAAAGCCCTACTCACTGAGCCACAGGCACCACCCTCTTTTCAGTATTTTTAACCTTTTATTTTCCTTCTAGTTAAAAAGAACTGACATTTTTTACATTTAATACCCAGTTTTCACCTTGTTTATGTTAGTTCTTTCAAATGTTATTGCCTATGAATGTCTTCATAAGAGAAGTTAAAATACGTAGACACTACATAATTTAATTCAATAGTTGTTTAAAAAAGCGAAAAAGGATAAAAATTCAGCTGCCAACTTAGAAGATATTACACATTAAGAAGTATTCTATTTTATTTCCATGGCCTGGAATTCATATCTCATTCAAGAAAACTAATTTCATTTCTAAACATTACCTTTCTGCTAGAAACAGAAGAAACAGTTTTCTCTTTGACAAAACGGTCCCAAATTAGAACACAAGTTGTCCTTAAACATCAGTATGTGATGATTATCATGTAGTAGCAGTCTTTAAAATTTCATAGAGCTATTGTTAGGATGGTGGCTTTGGCCGTTTTGCAGATGGTCCATCTGACTTAGGTCTGTTATCAATGTTATTTTCATCTTCTGCATCATCTTCATCATCACCTTTAAAATAAATATTTGTTGTATGACAATATGTTCAGTGGTTGAAAGAAAGAGAAGTAGCTAAAATGGCTGATAATGGGAGCATTTCAATCTAGAGATTAATGAAACCATGCATATTTTAGATTTAAAAGATTTTGAAGGCTGGGTGTGGTGGATCCTATCCCTCTGGGAGGCCCAGGCGGGTTTATTACCTGAGCAGGAGTTTCAGACCAGTCTGAGCAAGAGTGAGACCCTGTCTCTACTAAAAACAGAAAAACTAGCCAGGTGTTGTAGTGGGCACCTGTAGTCCCAGCTACTCAGGAGGCTGAGGCCAGAGGGTTACTTGAGCCCAAGAGTTTGAGGTTGCTGTGAGCTAGGATGTCAGGGCAGCCTTTCCAGGGTGATAGAATAAGACTCTGTTTAAAAAAAAAAGAAAGAAAAACTCAAACAGAAAAAAAAGAAAAGATTTGGGGAATTTCAATGTTTAAAACTTTTCTTTCTCATCACTTTCTTTTTTGATGGTATTAATTTATTTGCCACAAAATTCACTCCTTCAAAGTATACAGTTTAGTGGTTTTTGGTATATCCAGTAGCTTGTGCAAGTATTACCACTATCTAATTTTAGAACACTTTCAGTACTGCAAAAAGAAATGCTATATGCATTAGTAGTCAACCTCCTTGACAACCATTAATATACTTTCCTTTTTTTTTTTTTTTTAAAGAGACAGAGTCTCACTTTGTTGCCCTAGATAGTGTCGTGGTGTCACAGCGCACAGCAACCTCCAGCTCTGTGGTTTAGGTGATTGTCTTGCGTCAGCCTCCCAAGTAGTTGGGACTACAGGTGCCTACCACTATGCCTGGCTATATTTTTGTTGCAGTTTAGCCGGGACCGGGTTCGAACCCGCCACCCTTGGTATATGGGGCCGGCACCATACTCACTGATCCACAGGTGCTGCTCCTTTTTTTTTTTTTTTTTGAGGTAGAGTCTCACTTTGTCATTCTCAGTAGAGTGCAGTGGCATCACAGCTCACAGCAATCTCAAACTCTTGGGCTTAAGCAATCCTCCTGCCTCAGCCTCCTGAGTAGCTAGGACTACAGGTGCCTGCTACAGTGCCTGGCTATTTTTTTTGCTGCAGTTGTCATTGTTGCTTAGCAGGCCCAGGACAGGTTTGAACCAGCCAGCCTGGGTGTATGTGGCCGGAGCTCTAACCACTGAGAAACAGGTGTCCAGCCAAGGCTGACTTTCTTTTTTAAAAGAATTTTTTTTTCTTAGAGATGGGGTCTTGCTCTGTTGCCTAGTCTGAACTTAGATTTCCGTGCTAAAACAATCCTCCCACTGAGACCTCCTAAATAGCTGGGACTACAGGTGTGTACTGTCTGGCTGAGTAATCTACTTTCTACTTCTATGGACTTGCCTCTTCTGGACATTCATATAAGTGAAATCATACAACATGTACCCCCTTTGTGTTTGGCTTTCAGTTAGCATAATGTTTGCATGGTGTATTCATGTTGCAGCTTGTATCAAAATTTCAGTCTTTTACTGCTAAATAATATTCCATTGTATGGATATATCACATTTTGTTTATGCATGCATCAGCTGAAGGACATTTGTGTTTCTACTTTTTAGCTATTTTGAATAATGCTGCTATGAACTTTAATGTATAAGTTATTATGTGAATATGTTTCCAGTTCTATTGGGAGGACCAGCAGAGGAACTACTAAGTCATATAGAACCTTTATGAGGAACTACTGAACTTTTTCAAAGTGGGCACACCATTTTACATTTCCATCAGCAATGTACAAAGTCTCCAATTTCTTCACATTCTAGCCAATACTTGTTATTGTTCTCTTTGATTATAGTCAACATCCACATTATCAAGATCTAATTCTCAAGATGACAAGGAAAATAAAATACTGTTCTGTTTAGGAGTTTAAGCTCCTAAACAGAATAGTAAATCCTGACTCCAATATCCAGTTCTCAGGCCCACTTTCCTTTTTGCATTCAAGACAATTTTTTGGTATCCTTCACCAAATTTTTGAAATCCATGCAAACTCACGCTTCTACTTTCAAAGAACTGGGATATGAGAAAGGAGTCCCTAAGAGTTAAGACTTGTTAAAGCGCAGTCTGCTCCAACTTTTGGAACCTGGTCCTATTCTGCAACAAATAGCATTCTTTCAAACGTGTCTGTAATTTTTTTTTTTTTTTGAGACAGAGTCTCACTCTGTCGCTCAGGGTAGAGTCCTGTGGCATCACAGCTCACAGCAACCTCATACTCTTGGGTTCAAGCGATCATCGTGCCTCAGCCTCCCAAGTAACTGGGACTACAGGCGCTCACCATTATGCCCGGTTATTTTTCTGTTTTTAGTAGAGACGGGGTCTCGCTCTTGATGGGCTGGTCTTGAATTTCTCAGCTAAGGCGATCTACTCAGCCTCCCAGCGTGCTAGCATTACAGGAGTGAGCCCAGCCCCCATACCCCTTTTCATCCTTCAACACTCAGCTCAAGAGTTATTCCCTCTATGAAGCCTTCCGGGGTTCTCTCGGTTTGCAGTATCTACAGAAAGCCAAAGAAACCACAGTTTCACTCTTTTAACAAACGTCTGCCTGCCTAATCCTCTTGTATTCCACAAGGGCAAGATTCTAATTCTTTTTCAGAGCTCTGCACAGTGCCTGGTACAGAGTATTAGGCACAGCACGTGTTTTGTGGTATGAGTCGTGAAAACGCCCTGACAAACACGATGGTGAGCGCAATTTTTAGGTGCAATTCTCCTTCCCCAGGCTCACTTTCTCCAAGTCTGTGACTCTACACCCGGCTTCCCCAGCAGATGTACCCTGAGCGCCCCGCCCCGCCCTCCTAGCATCACCTCAGAGCTCACCCTCCAGGAGTTGGTCCGCAGCTGCAGCCCGCCGGTGTTGAGATTCCTGCTGTACCAGGGGGGCGAAAAGTTCAGTTACCAGCTCCCTCATCTGGGCCACGCCCGACAACAGGCCCCGGAAAGGGTCGACGTCACCCGGCGCCTCACAGGACACTCTCAGCCGCTGCTGCTGCCCGTCCTGTCCAACGTACTCTCCCAACAACTCCATGGCTGCCGCTCAGCTTCAAGAGACCGCCGGCAGGCAGAGCCACCCGGAAGCGGAAGGCAGCCCGGCTCCGGCGCCAGCGGGAGAGGAGTGACTTCCGCTTGTGGGAAGTCGCTCCGCCCCTCTCCTTTGCTCTCCTTCTTTACGATTGGTTCATGGCACTCAGGCCTCTCCTCCTCTGGCTACTCTCCTCGCGGCTGCTTTTCCCGCCTCCGCCGGGGCCGAACCGTGGTCCGGGTGACAGTTGAGGATGGCTGGAGCAGAGGGGTCCACTGCGCGGCAGTCGGAGCTGGAGCCTGTAGTATCGTTGGTCGATGTACTTGAGGAGGATGAAGAGCTGGAGAATGAGGCGTGTGCCGTCCTGGGGGGCAGCGACTCGGAGAAGTGTTCCTACGCGCAGGTGGGCGCGCGGCCGGGCCTCTCCCCAGCTTCGGCAGAACCTCTTGTTCCCGGCTCCTGCCGCAGTCGTCCCCCCGTGGGGGTCCAGGGCCGCCGGTCGTAGTGGCCTTCGTCTTCCCTTTGATCCTCAGCCTTCTGGAGACCCTTCTTCACCCTGTGTCCGGCAGGAGCCCTTCTCCCTCACTCTATCTAGCTTTTTCGGGATTTGGCCCTGGAGCAGCTACTTTGTCCTTCCTCTCCAGTCTCTTGGTGCCCCTGCTGCTTTTCACAAACCTTCCCTAGACCTGTCAAATCCAAACATATTTGCCCCTAGTTTTCCTATTCTAGGACTATGTATTTATTAGGGACCGAATGGGAGAGTCAAATAATCAAAAGAAAGAGCTTTGGATTTGAAATTCTCTTGTGGGGTGGGTTTCTTGATAACTAGTTCCTCTGCTGTTTTAGTTTGACACGTGCTGGCTATTACTTTTTTTTTTTTTGCAAAACGAAGCAAGTACCATGTCTTATCTGAAAGCTGCCCCCCTCCCTGGAAACATACGGGAAAGAGAAAAGCAGGTGGGGCCTAGCGCGGTGGCTCACGCCTGTTATCCTAGCACTCTGGGAAGCTCTTGCCTGAGCTTACAGGTTCGAGACCAGCCTGAACAAGGGCAAGACCCCCGTCTCTACTAAAAATGAAAAACTGAGGCAAGACGATCGCTTGAACCCAAGAGTTTGAGGTTGCTGTGAGCAGTGACGCCATAGCACTCTATCAAGGGCGACAAAGTGAGACTCTGTCTCAAAAAAAAAAAGAACAGCAGGTGGCTCTGGCAAGGGAAGGGAGGAGAGGAGAAAATGTTCTGTTTGGCATTTAGTGAACAAGGGTTTGAGGGGGTGTTGTGCAGTGTTTCGTGACTCAGCCTGTATCTCTAAATACAAAGATGGGGAAGGGTGGATGGATAGGAAGAAAACTAACAAAGGGTGATTAGTAGGAGGGAGAAGGTTTACCTAGGCAGGGGAGTGGAGCCAAACACTGGGTGGGATGAGGGGAGAGACTTCCCATTCATTACATGGTATAAACTGAGATCATAATACCAGCTGTCATAGTTGATCAAGTTAGTTTACACTACAAAGTGGTTAGATTGTTGAATATATCTGGTATCAAGAGATCCACATGATGACTTGTATTAAAACCTTTGGTCACTTCTAAAACACCTTTTCCCTGCTTCTCTTAAAAAACAAAACAAAACAAAAGCCAAGAAATAGTAGTAGTCCTGTCTATATGTAAGCTGTCTTTGAAATGTAGTTAACTTTATAAAACTGGCTTCTTTAAAATTTTCTATTTTTGTAGTAAAATGTAAGGAAATTTGAACAAATCATGTATATGGTTTGGAAAAAATATCAAGGAATAGAACTTTACTGGTATCTCAAAAGCCTCCCTGTGTGTCTCTCTCCTTCTATAGGAGGGTAACCATTATCAAGTTTTCTAAAAGTTTTGCCTGTTTTTCCTTCAACTTTTTATTAAAGCAGTTTAAATCTACAGGAAGTTGAAAGACTAATATTATAAACTCCTGTGTATGTCTTATATGTATTTACTTTTTAACATTTTGCCACATTTTTTCTCTCCATGTGTATAATACATTTTGCTTTTATTACATTTTTGTTTGTTTATTTATTTATTTACTTATTTTTGAGACAGAGTCTCAAGCTGTCACCCAGAGTAGAGTGCTGTGGCGTCATAACAGCAACCTTCAACTCTTGGGCTCTTCCCCCCCCCCCAAGCAATCTTTTTGCCTTGGTTATTCTATTTTTAGTAGAGTCAGGGTCTCACTTTTTGCTCAGGCTGTTCTCAAATTCGTGAGCTCAAGCAGTCCACCTGCCTTGCCCTCCCAGAGTGGGAGGATTATAGATGGGAGCCACTGTGCGGGTAGATTACATTTTTAACTACATATTTGCAAATAAGTTGCAGGCATGGTGACAATGCACCTCTGAATACTTTCAACATGCATCTCCTAAAAATTCTTTTTTTGAGACAGTCTCAACTCAGTAGAGTGAGTCTCCTCAGTAGAGTGCCGTGGCGTCAACACAGCTCGTAGCAACTCTTGGGCTTAAGGGAGTCTCTTGCCTCAGCCTCCCAAGTAGGCATCTGCCACAATGGCTATTTTTTTGTTGTAATTATCATTGTTGTTTAGCTGGCCCCAGGCTGAGTTTGAACCCGCCACCCTCGGTGTATGTAGCTGGTGCTGTAACCACTGTGCTACAGGCCCCAAGCCTAAAAATTCTTTTCATGTATTGATTTTCTTTATGCTTGATTTACAAACATTTTCCAAAATTAAAATGTGGTGTTACTTAAATAAATCTATACACATTCTTCTACATTTTCATATGTTAAGATGATTAAACAGACCAATTTACTCAAAGCTGATTGACAAATTTAAACTTGCTGTCACTTTAAGAAAAAATACTAGTATTTTTTGAAAACAAGTACTAGTATAGATATGAAACATTCAGCAATGTTTTAGTACTCTGTTATTCATATCTTTTGAATATTCTTAATGATTTTTAGAGAAAGATCTTGACCACAGATAATCTGATTTTTTTTTTTTTTTTGAGACAGAGCCTCAAGCTATCCCCCTGGGTAGAGTGCCATGGCATCACAGCTCATAGCAACCTCTAACTCCTGGGCTCAAGCGAGTCTCCTGCCTCCGCCTCCCAAGTAGCTGGGACCACAGGCG